>VUQR01005405.1:200335-212204 GCA_015108515.1 Hemichromis elongatus
AGAAGGTGTCTCCTCTGGCCCCCTGTCTGATGATGTACTCTCCGTCTTCATAATGTGTCTGTCAGAAGAGAAGAGAAGAGAAGAGAAGAGAAGAGAAGAGAAGAGAAGAGAAGAGAAGAGAAGAGAAGAGAAGAGAAGAGAAGAGAAGAGAAGAGAAGAGAAGAGAAGAGAAGAGAAGTGAAGTTCAGGTTCACTGTAATTAATTTGTTTCCTTCCTTTTATTGGAAATGAAACGCTCTCACCAGAGAGAAAAAGTACTCTTCAGTGGAGGAAAACCTGAATTGGGTGCAGTGATATAAATCACAATTAGATACCTTTTTTTTTTTTGTTAAAAATCACAGATTGGCAAACTATCCTGGGTATTTTGCTTCCTTCCACCCACTACTTTCTTGGATATGCTCTGTGACCTTGAATATGAATAAGCAGGTAAAGAAAATGAATGAATAAATGAATGTTGCTCCAGCAAATATGAAGGGAAGTCACAGTTCCTTCCTGAGGAAAAAAAAATATACAGAATATCCATCTATTAATCACATTTTTCTACACCATGTAATCCTATTCAGGGTTGTGGGTGCTGGAATGGGTGCAGAATGAACTGAGTAGGCTCCATCTCACACATGTAGATAAGGACTTTTACACTCACATTCATGGCTTGTGTTGAAAATAACCTCTAGAGGAAGATAATGCTTCCTCTCTAAGGCCAGTTTCTTAGGTTAAACTGAATACTTTATATAACAGTTAGCCTCATGGAAATAATTGAATATCAAATTATGATGTATGCTGTATGATCCAGAACAATAACACAAGGACAATAGACTAACCTTTATCCGTTTTTTCTGCAGCAAATACACACAATGCTGCACCTCTGGCCACAAGTCTAGACAAAAGACAGAGCTCAATATTTCCTGTTAGATCATAAATAGACTCCACAGAGGGACTGACATTTGCCAGATTTTTATTCTCACACAATTTTACCCAGGAAAGGTGCCTAGTGCCTTACACTAAGCAGTGACATTCCTGTCTGCTGTGTATTATTTAAGGAAAAGACATTCCTGTCTGCTTTGTGTCGTTTGAAAACAGTTTGTAGTTAGCAGCATGTTGAAGTCATTATGTGTTGGTTAGTTCAGGTTTATTTATTACTAATCTAAAAAAATCAAAACTCAGTCATGAACCAAAACAATCTTTCATAACTAGTATAGTCTAAGCGGTAGGGCGTCATAATGGATTTAATCAATACGTGACCCAGTGAAATATGATATTTGCTTTGCCCTGAATGGGCCAAATGAAATATGACACATAATTTAAAATGCTACCAAGACAGTTTGTGCCTGTTAAATGGTTGTGATTTGATCAAAGAGATGGGAAAGGCTTTTTTTTTTTTTTTATTAAGGCTGTGTGGATCACCACAGATGTGCCACCTGTCACCACATAGGCTTGTTGTTCAATTTAAATATGGTGTAAATAATTACATTTCAAAACAGTTGAAGTAAGATGATGAAATAATCAAGCAGCAGCTTGAAATTCCAAAGTTGAAGCCTGCCGTCTGTAGCGTTAATCCTAGCAGCATTTCGTTCTGTTTATACACCGTACACTGTAAAAACAAATAAATAAAACACAAAATAATAAGTCGACATGATTCAATCGATTTTTGAGATTTCTTAACTTGTTGCTGGCTTTCCTTTACCAACTGAATTTTCTTTGTTCACCTATGTACAACCTTCCTGCGAGGTTAGCAATAAAATTCTGTATCAACAAGCAGAAACATTTTTCCAAGTGTGTTTTTTTATTTCCAGCAGCAGACTGATCTGCATATTTGGTTTGGCACATATTTTTACATCAGATGAAACCCTCCCATATATCCGGGGTCGGGACAGCCTGGGTTGTACACAAAGTTGGCTTTGTGCTTCCTCCCAGCTGTGAATCATACTTTTTACTTATGAGGTGAACATGCTAACCTACTACACTATGGAATCAATGTTTTTTTGACAACTCTAACCAGTGTCCATTTTATTTATTCAGCATTCCTTAGGTAAAAATATAGCGCAATAAATATCTGTAAAAGTTGAATGAAGTTTGATAGTTTAGGGAAACAAAAGGTCCCAAAGTTCACAAACAGTGTGCTCTGACTGCTGGTGCAGTCCAGATAAATGGGAGGACAGCACCAGGAGGGGTGTCTGGTATAACAATCTGTGCCAGACCAGAAATTTTATTGGCAATACTTTTGTAAAGTCAACAGGAGCAGTCACAAGAATTCAAATCAGTACCTTGATATTTTAAGTTTTCTCATCTTTTTCTTCTTGTAAACAATAAATTGATGCAATATTTTTTATTGACTTTGCTGTCTTGGACAATCTGCCTCCTTTCTCTTTATTACAGTTTAATTTATCCCTGCCTTTCATCTTGTGATATCGTTTGGGAGACTCTTTTCCCGTTACTCTCCACAGATTTCTGAGTCATATATCCCACCTGCTCCTTTATTTTGGAAACTGAAGGTTCTTATTATTTATTACATGAATATATATCTGATATGTTTTTTTCAGGTTTTTTCAGGTCCATTTTAGGTTAAGGAGTTATAAATTCTGGAATGATTCGATCCCATCTGTTGAAATTATATTCCTCTATAAAATGATACAACTGTTAACTGTAAGTATTTGCTTTGTAACTTCTTTTTGTAAGGCAGTGTTGTTCATGTTTCAGCCATAGCCACAAATATCATTTCTATTGACCAGCTATGAGTTCATCAGAGATGTATGAACATATATTTATGTTATCAACACACACTTAAATACCTACAAACATTCATATACTGTATTTAATAAATATAAAGCAACAATAAAAATATATATTTTTTATTATTAGCTTGTTGTTACATATATTGAGGCATATAATAAAATGCACTGTTTATTTGTTATGTTTGTTATTTTTAGTGAATTTTAAATGGTACAAAACAATAAACTGACATTAAAATTAAAAGCAGTTCCGTGTTTGACAGCAATTAAACACGGGTTTAAAATTTGTCTGTGTACAGCTTTTACGCTGATGATTGCTTGTCAGCTGATTTATGTTGATTGGAACTAATTTCTAAACTTTTTTATTAACAAATGTATAATTGTCATTTTTTGGATGCTACCCAACTAAAAACTCCATGTCCAATTGATTTTATACACATATATTTAAAAAAAAAAAACTAAAAAAGGTTAACCCTGTAATAATAAACATGTTGTGTAGTTTGTTTGAAAAACTGAAATGGTTTCTACTGGACTGATTTTCTGAAATTCCTCCCATAGTAAGTGGGAAATTTAGATAATCATCTCACACCGAGCAGGTACCAAAGAGCAGCATTTACTCTGAAGTCCCAGCTGTGTACAGGTTGTCCCACCTAGCACCTGAAATAATCTCTACTGTGCACGTCATCTACAATCATTTTCACCCCCATCCCTTCTCTCACCACTATAAGAGAGTGAATGCATGAAAATCATTTGAGATGTCAGAAGTAGGCTGCAGATGTTAGACACAACAAGGTACTTACCTCCTCAAGGACATCAGCGAGCTTGCTCAGAATATCTTCCTGTAGGCCGTGGAATGAGGGGACGCTGCAGAAGAAAAAAGAGGGCCTTTTAAACAAGAGAATACACAGCTTCACGCACAGTGAATATATTACTAATTAGCCCCCTGTTTTTTTCTAGATAAAAAAGATGTAGGCAGCAGTATAGCTGAAGGCTTAGTATAAAGCTGAGGGGGAAAAGCCTATCCTTTTGGAAGCTGTGAGCAAAAGAAAAACTAATTAATTAAAAAAAAATCTTGATCCTCTTTGAAAGAACTGAAACATGAAATTTTTATATTTTAGGTGTCTTTAAAAAATAGCAAGAACTTAAAATTTTTATGAAATGTTTGGCAGGTTTGTTGGTTGCATGTGTGTGCATAAGTTTACATTAACATAAATATCATTAGAGAAAAAAGTCACTTTAACTTATGTTCCTCAAAGGTTTATTGAGGCTCATTCAGACATATCTACAAAGTCAAGAAGAGCACCTGGGATTTCCTATAGGGGCAATTTTGCTATATGTACAAAAGACAACTTGGACTTGTGGCCTTGAAAATGTCTTTTACTTTTATCATACATTGCAAATAATTTCAGGGAGCTCTACAACTCACATTCATCATTTAAGGTTATTATATGCTGTTCAGACATGCTGAAAGGGACACAGAGTGTGAAAAAGTTGAACTGCTCTCCTGACTTTTACAGAAAAGTGGCAAGGGTGCTCATTCAGACATGAAGGTGATACATTCATATCCTGTAAGATGATTGAAAAACAGTGCAGGTGTTTGGGTACAGTGGATACGTGTGATGCAGCCCCAGAATGTTCACAGAGAAAAACTGTCTATCATCTTTAAAGCACAGTGTTGGAATTCTTATGATTTGCTTTGCTGCTCCAGGAATTGATTCACTGATTCAGTTTTGCATCAAATGAAAGAGTGCTTCAAGATAATGTGCTAGGCCATCTGTCCAAAAGTTAAAGCTGAGCTGAAACTGTCCCTTTCAAGAGGATGATTATCCTAAGGACGCTAACATATCCACCAAAGAAACACTCAAAAAGAAGAAAAGGGGAGTTATGGAAAGCCTCAGTGAAAGATCAATGGTGGGTGTCTTCATTCTGGTGCATGCACACAAAAAAACGCCTCCTTAAATGAGTTATTTCTGTTTAGGAAGTAAATATTGTGATAATTCTTTGGCCAAGAGTGTACTTCCTTGGCCACAGTATTACAAACTATAAATATGACTTGTTGCCAAAGCTAATTGTTCTATTAGTTTTGTTTAAGTATTTCATTTTATCTGTAGGCTCCGTGTCAAATGTTTCTCCAAATATGTCATATTGTTTCAATAGAGCATATCAACAAAAGTTAACCAGAAATAGAGAATGCTAACAGGAGTACTTCCAGGATTCAAACTGTTTTTGTTTCAGTTGCCTTTTGGATAGGATACACATGAGCAATCAGAGAGCTCAGAGACGCTCTCTTTCGACTAAGCCTCAAAATGTCTTCATTCTCGTGGCATGATTCTGTTTAACCTAGAACGACTGAAAGCAAAAATTCGTTTTGCTGTACAAACCCTAGAAGTAAAATTTCCTGGAAAGAAATGCTTTTTTTCTGGTAGTTTTTTCCACCACTTTCTCAGCAAAACATAAAACAGCTGCACTGGTCCACAATGCAAAACATGCACACAAATAAAGGCTCTAAAATTGTCAGTTGTTAGCATATTCTTGGTATGTTTTATTCTATTGGCTAATTGCTATCATGTGACTGTCAAGTTTTTTGTTTTTTTTTATTGTTTCCTGTGTGGTATCATTATTAATTTCCTATTTTTAGACATGTTTGTACGTACTCAAACATTGGATGTGATGAACCAACAAACAATTTCAGATATAGGCAGCGGGAGCACTCAAAATCTGTATTTTTCTATTGTATGGCCTGTATTTTTGGAATATGCATATAAATTCCCAGCATAAATGGGCAGCATGAGTAGTTACACAGCTGGGCATCACATCCTACGGTTGAATACACCAGTATGAGCCCATAGTGTTTGTTCCATTACTTCCTGGCAGCCTGAATGAATGCTGCCTGCTATCAACCCTGCTAAATAAAACTAGCCTAATGTTTATCAAGGAGGAGAGAAAATAACCCCGCGTTGGTGAACAAAGGGCTTATCTCCCCATATCGTCTCACTCTCTCGCACTCCCTCTCTGTTTCTCCATCTCCCCTCCCCCTTAATTTTCCAAGCTTTATTACAGTAATCTGAACCATCTTGTCACGGCCACTGTGCTGATCCTTGTGTTACTGCTTCCCCAACAAAGCCACTAGTTAACCAGCTAAGCAATGAACACATGACACTTACTGTACATGCAAGAGAGAGAGTTTCAATCCCCTGAGCTGAGAAGCTGTTGACACAAACAAAAGGCGTCTGTCGCAGTAAATTTCTGATTCAACAGCTTAATTATGTTACAGCTGAGTAATTACACGAGGCCTGTGGGGAAGTGTGGATCTGTCATGCTTTAGGCCCTGTGCAGTTACAAAGCATACAATTTTAAACATTTTTTTTATTGTAATCCTGTAAACACCTACAAAATAGTGTAAAAAAAAGGGGCTTATTTGATAATGTTTGATTATTCCTCTATGAAATCTGTGGGCAGATCTTTATTTTTATTTGCCTTATAGCTAGACTTTTATCTGAGGTGGAAGAGGACAGAGGTCTCAATAAAAGCCCACCACACATGTGTTCATAGAAATGTGCATTTTCTAAAGCTAGGTGAGTTTGTCAAAAAAGCTAAGCTTGGAAATTACTTTTTCTGGAGCAACTCAATGAGAAATTTTAAACACAGGCAGGTAACAAATTAAAGGACAAACTCACTTAGGTTGAGAAATACTAAAACACTAAACGCTTTGATAGGGATAAAAGGAATATGAAGCATGTACTATGCCAGGGGTGGGCAACTCCAGGCCTTGAGGGCCGGTGTCCTGTAGGTTTTAGATCTCACCCTTGGTCAACACACCTGAATCAAATGATTAGTTCATTACCAGGCTTCTGGAGAACTTCAAGATATGTTGAGGAGGTCTTTTAGCCATTTAAATCAGCTGTGTTGGATCAAGGACACATCTAAAGCCTGCAGGACACCGGCCCTCAAGGCCTGGAGTTGCCCACCCCTGTACTATGCCCTTCATAGTCACCACATGCAGACTAATATGTTAGACACTGCTCTCCATAGCATTATTATTAAAACATCAGAAGAGGAATTATGTTCTGAAAAAATGTAGCTCATCCCTTCAGTAAAGTACCAGAGACTCAGAGTTGTCGAATCATCGCCAATGCAGATTTAAGCTGTTCCAGCAGAATATATTGGCTCATCATCTTACTTAAACATATTTAGTTTTTGCTTTGATTTGTCACCTGTCTGCACATACAGAGAAAATGAAATAAAACAGTCTTCACAAGAGCACCAACGTGGGGCTTTCTTTGCCCAGTTTTCTTCTTTACTATTTGACAGAATAAATCTATAATTTCACAGCAGTTAAATGGGTGGGCAGAAGACTCACGGGGACCAGTATGTGTTTATTACTTTCATTAGATCTGTTTCTAAGAAATTAAACATAAACATAATTATCTGCGTGCTGTGAGTTTACAAACACGGTTATAAACTCAGATTTCTCCCCCCAGGTATCCCTTTACAAACCAAACACACCAAGGGATCCCAAAACAACCAGTAGGTACACCTATTAAATATTTACTTAGCCTATCAGTCGGACTGTTACGTAAGATCTCCTGACAGGCAAGAGCTGTTATACTGAACAGTGTGTGCTCATAGACTCAGCAGAGAGACTGGAAATGTTTGGGGTCTTTATTAGTAAACGATATCACTAAAATAGATTACGTCTTAGATGAAATATTAATACGGCTCCATATGTAGTTAAAATATATTCTTGGTTTTGTTTGTCCTAAAGTCTGGCTTTATCGTGAAACTGCACTCCAGATAAAGAAATGAATTTATTCTGGGTGAGTGGCGGAAGACTGTCCTTAAAAAAGAAAAAAAAAAAAAGTCATGCTGCTCAAAATCTTTGCTGACTTGCAATTTCTTTGTGAGCATATTGACTGTCCTATTTTAAGCAGAAGAAAAGCAGTCATTACAGTTGAGCTGCAAAATGTTTTCAGTTTAACTGAAGATATCAAAGCGACTTCCTGTATGCAGAAATATTCTGGCTTTCACATCAAAAGTTACATCTTGAACTAAAAAATGAGTACAGTGCAATCAAAAAAATCAAACATGTATTTATTCAAATAATTAATCACTGAGAAAAACATGCTTTATATAAACTGAATGTATACCATATGTATATATATATATATATATATAGTGAATTTCATTTGATCACAGTCCATTAAATGTAACATTTTACATTGTACCTATGTAGCAAAATTTGCATCTAATGAAATTAGTTAAAGACAACATTTTGTATCTTTTTTGAATTTTTTTTATTTAAAATATTGTTTGTTTTTATCCAAAACATTGAGTCTTAGCTAAAAATGACATTTAAAGTCAATATACTTTCATTACTGTACACTGTAATGTTGCGCAGCCATAATGAGTAAATTCTACAACAGCAGAATTGATTGTTTAGAACATACTGACATACAACTTGCTTTGCATTTGTTGGAAAAACCTTGTAACAAGCTTCCTTCCTGTGCACTGTGCCCGATACTTAAAAATAGCTTGTACTGCATCTCTCTCAGGACTGACAGAACCTGATCATGATCACAGTGATTCACAAGGTTTCCTCAGGAGAAATGTATTTTAGACAGAATATGTGCCTTCATGATTTGGAAGATTTATACAAAATTGTGGCAGAGTGAATGGATGAGAGGACACAGATCAAAAAGCGAGTCTGCCAAAAAGTCATGATAAAAAAAACTAAAAAATTGTACGGTGAAAGCAGCAGAGTAAAGGTATGATATAATTTTAATAACTGGGTTGATGAAGCTCAAAGTGGATGACAGTAAAAAAGAATGCAGAGAGAGAGTGAGGGATATTTATAAGGCAATTGCATCTCATGCATTTTGATCATTGGCTGTCTTTTGATGCCGCTTCCTTTTATCCTATACCTCATGCAGGACCCCGAAAAAGGATCTGCAGGTCTTTTAAGTGTTAATAGGTTTGGTAATAGGGACGTGATTATTGGTCAGGGCCCTCTGATACAGATAAGGTATTGAAAATGATGATTTTGATACAGTTACAGGATATTTTTCTAGTATTTGAATGACATTTCCCATGATGCACTAGAAATAATTGCTGAGTTATATAATTATTGGCAAAATGTAGGACTAAGGGATCATCTGAGAAACAGCTCACACACATTTTCCTGAATTCATTTTGGTAATTCATTCATTGCTGTTCAGATCAAAGACCTATTCCACTCTTCTGTCACTGCTGGAAAATTTGCCTTGCTTCCTTACCTTTTCAGAAACTCCATATACTCTGTGTGCTTGATTAAACCCGTCCTCATCATGATCGTCTGAAAACATTGTCGGTCAATGGCCCACAATTTCACATTTGTTAGAGCTGGAAAGAAAAATACACATGATTAAAATGAACGTTAGTAATGTCGTGACAGACAGTTTTCATCCTCCAGCAATTAGAATAATAAAACAGCACACATAATGCAAGACCTGCCACAGCTTCATGCTGTGTGCAACATGATTATCGCGAATATTGTATTCACTTGAAATGAGGAAGGAAATGTAAGTGTGTCGAGGTATGTGTCGGTATATTTTAACTAACCATAATCCTTCCTGAAATTGAGAAATTTGTCGTTTTTTAAGCTTAGTTACCTTAAAGGAAATAATCTTCAGCCAAATGTTTTATCTAGCCTCTAATCTAGAAACAGCAAATAGCAACTATTTTGGACAATTACTCTTTACTCAGCAATTTCATTGGTATTTTGGGAATACCTCATACGCATGGCTTGCTTGAAATCATTCTGCAGGATTTTAATTGGTTTAAGGTCAGGAATTTGAATGAAAGAGTTACTGATTGCTCTTTGTGTTAAGGGCAATTATCAAACAATACAACAAAAGTTACAACTTTGAAATTACAAACAGCTACCGAATACCCTTCTTACTGAAACAGTTTATAATTAGCTAGTTGTTTCCACAATGATTGCAATATGCACAAGCCCTGAGGCTTCAATTCATGAAGTGTTGGCATGCAGCTTTTCTTAAAAAAAAAATTAGAAAAAAATGCCTCTTTTGACCACAGAGCTCTGTTCTGCTGAGCATCCAGCTCCTCTGAGATAAGCATAAGGTGAGCTAAAATGGTTTGTCTTTGGATGGCAGTGGTTTTAGCTGTTTTATCTTTCCATGGGCACTTTGATGTTTGCTGGTTAGGTTAACTGTAGAATTTAGCAAGTGTGACAGATTGCACAAATGCAGCACGATGCAATGCTTTTTGACACTATTTTGAATAATACATGGGTTCTGACAGCACTTTTGCAGACTATCTAGACCTTCAAAAAGCAAAAGTAGTGTCAAATCAAATTTTTCTCCACTTTTTTCATGTTTTTTCCTGGCTGTTGATCGATTGAGGCCTGGGTCTTTCACCATTTCTGTCATTGACATTTTCAGTGCTTTGAGCTTTCGCACTTTTTTCTTCTAAATCCTTTGTAGACACTTTTGATCTGAATATGTTTTACTTCAACAGATCCCTGTCATGAAGAGGAGCCTCTGTTGAAAACCAGGCCATGAGGGATTTCATCAGAGCAATGGTCTGCTAACCCAATGAATGTCATTATATTTCACCATTCAGACCCGTTTCACAGAAGAAATGAATTGTTGGGGCACAAAATTAGTAACAAAAACTAAAAAAAAAAAACAGATTTCATCTAGCTTGGCCACATTGTACAGTGACTCTCAGGATTCAATACTTCACTTTGTAAATAGCAGTTTATGATAATTATTTCACAACTGCTTTCTCATGATTGCAAGTATCATTATCTTCAGCAAGAAAAGACTTCAGTGCTTCGATTGTGCAGCTGTACAATTGATTATGAGGAGTACATAGAAAGAAATCTAAAATCTGGCCCAGCCAGAAATAGTGTAAATCTCCAGGGAGCCCTCTGGCCACAGGGACATGTGGTAACATTAGAAAAGAATACATCAGATAACAGTCGGCTTAGTATTTTTTCAGAGTGTGTATGTGTGTCCCTGAAAATGTGTAGTCTGTCTTGTACTGCAGTGTGACCCTTCTGCGCAGAGATTTAGAGATATAAAATCAAGTTTCGTTAAAAACGGTGTGGTATTTATTGATTAGAGATGAAATAACTCACTGGCACTAACAGGGATTGTCAGCATGCAGGCTTAGCTGCAGAACAGCACGTCTGCAGCTAATAAGGACGCAACATGTCACTTTAGGGGGAGTATTTAAACACGTACAGTGTATGTGTGAAACTTAATAAATGTGATACACATTCACTCACACACACAGGAAGCTAACTTTTTGCAGTGTCAACAAAACAGTGTGTTTATCACAGAGACATCTTTCTATCCAGTTGTGATTTCTTTAGGGGAATATTTTATAGTTTTTAGTGTTTCTTTAGGTGAGGACAATGGCTAGGGTACACATCACAAGTTAGGCAAGAACTGCTGAGAATGGTTGAGATTATTAGGATGGCGAAAGGGCAGGGATAGCTCAGTAGGTAGAGTGGTTGCCCCATGATTAGAAGGTCGGGGGTTTGAATCCACTGAACGGCTAACCTGAGGTACCCCTGAGCAAGGTACTGTCCCTACACACTGCTCCCCGGTGCGCCTGTTTAGTGGTTGCCCACTGCTTCACTGAGTGAATGGGTCAAATGCAGAAAAACCAAAGTAATTTCCCCATGGGGATCAATAAAGTATACATTATTAAAACTAGTGTCTTTTTAATATAAATGCACTTGCAGCAATACAACACAAGTCTTTGCACTGTTGTTGTACTGTAAGTGATAAAAAAAATCTAAGAGTCTGACCTGAATTCAGATTTTTACCCCCAAATAGGAGCACACACTGGACTTCTCTAACAAATTATTAATTAATTATAAATTAATAAGCATAACCTTTAAGCACTAAAACTAATTTTTCTGTTCAGGAATGCAAGTAAGTCACTGTAATTTTACATATTAATCAGAGAATAATAATGCATTACTATAATTAAGAAAAGAGCTCACTGGTAGACTAACCATTAGGGAAACATGAAAAATAATTTTTGTAATAACCAACAGTGTTACTTTAGTTAGGACATCTCTTTGTGTGTGTGTGTGTGTGTGGGGGGGGGGGGGGGGGGAAAGTAGG
>VUQR01005409.1:0-14828 GCA_015108515.1 Hemichromis elongatus
ATGTTGAACTTAACCGGTAATGTAAACAGTGGACTTACACAAGCACAAGTGCAGTATGTAGTGAATTCCTCCGGATGATTTCATTCAGCCTTACTTTTCTCTCAGACTGTAAATAAAGGGATTAAAAAAGGAAACATGTTGGTGGATGATCATAACCATGGCTTTGGTTAATAGTCGTAACTGACAAATACACACACCTTATGTCTCAAGGCCTCAAACTCTTTGTCTGATATTTTCCATGGTTCTTTCTGTCTTAACTCCTGAACAGAAACGCCTTCCTGCTGTTCGTCGTGTAGTCTGAAGGGGGCGACGCTGTCCAAAAAACTATCCATACTGCAAAGCAGGACAAGATACATGTCAGTTTGCTATCAAAGAAAGAAAATAAGAAAAGAAAAAGAAAAACATATCTAAATAATCAAATTAACATTAACATTAAACTTCTAATGTTAATTAAACAGTATGTCTGAAAATGTCTGTTTCACTAGACAATATTGATAATAATATGAATTCACAAATTCAGGTGAAATTTTAGCCCTTTTTGTTTGTTTCTGAGGTTTAAGGCTTCAATAGGATTTTTTAAGGTTTTTTCTTGTGTATGTTGAGACTTATAATTAAAAGACGTAAAGCTGTCATAGCATACTTTTTGGTTTGAGGACTCTTCTCGCTGTCTGTCATGACAATAACATCATTAACTTTGATACGAAATCTCTTCATCAGGTTGATCATTCTGAAAGTACAAAAAAACAAACAAAACAAAAACTTTAAAGCACTTCAGAAAATCAGACATCTTGTTATAGATCCTATTTCATTCATGAAAGATTCCACCCCAATCTGTATGTTTTAGTTATAAACTGTATTATAAAGGAAAATTAGGGTAATTTCATCATCATTTCTTTTAACAATGAAGATTAGATATTAAAAAAGAAAATTCTGGAAAGAATCTTTATCTGCATGTCCTTCGATTTTAAATGTTTCTATGAATGAAGGATTTCAAAGACACTAATATTGCCAATTCAAATACAGAGGTTAAAACAGCATGAACCTACTCATTACGTCGTTCCTCCATGTTTTCTTCATTTCCCACAATAAAAACCCTGATCTTACAGCTGTGCCAGTGTTTTCTCCTCGTGAGCAGGTAGGGCACCAGTAAAGTCAGTCCTAGACAGAAGAAGGGAAAGATAGCAATGGAAAGTAGTAAAATCACTTTAAATTTTTATTTAAAACATAATCAGTGAATATACTTTATTGACTAAAACCAAAACTGACACTTCTAAAATTGCATCTTTCATCCCACTCATCCATTCAGCCATGCATCCTATTAGATAAATGGAGATGTCAAGAGCTCTGTCTCCTTGGGTGATGATTGTTCCTAGATCAGCTGACCAACACTGTCTCTCCATGGTGTCCTGTCTTAACTGGAGTCATCTACCATTAGTCAGATGACCAAAGTAGTTCTACTGTCAGGTATCACTTCCTTTTAGGCTCACCTCCATCATCAGCTATCCAGTAGACATCAATGGTCTTCTTTCCTTGGGCAATTTGAAACACTGTCTTGATCTGATCACTGTGGCTGTTATCAGACATGTCATCAGCTGCAAAGATGTATAGATGTATAGTTATTATAATTATTATAGTTGCAATGCATAAGTATATAAGAAGTAATAGTGCAATCCCATGTGCTTTATACACACAAAGGACCAACCTGGTGGTAGCAAGCAGCATCTTAATGCAATCTCAAGCTTCTACATAGGAGCCTTTTAAAAGCAGTTGTGCACTACTTTCAACTTTTTTTATTCTTCGAAATATATGTGAAGTAATAAAGAACAATTGGATCTTATATTGTCTAAAAGAAATCCCATGTTGTACAGATTACCAATATCATCATATTCAACTTCAAAACTGCATGTTTCCATTGAGAAAAGTGTAAAAATTTCAGAATTATTTGGTTACATGAGAATAAAGTAAATATCTTGTCCATGTTGCAAGAGCCAATATGGCTGAACTACCGTATTTTTGGGACTATAAGGCCCACGGGATTATAAAGCGCAGTGTCAATAAACAGGTCTGTTTTTCATACATAAGGTGCACTGGATCATTCAGTCAGTCAGATAAGTCAAAAAGTCAAATTTTACTCAACTCATTCTTCCTGTTTCCTCCACTTTCATACCATTGATTCATTAATGTTGAATTTTCTCACAGCTGTTCTATTCCCATGTTGATGCAGTATATTAATGTTCATCCTCCTATTGTAGATGGATTATTTCGGTTGTTCTCCTTACTGACGCTTGTTGTCCAAGATAAAGACAATGTTGGATAACACCTCCCACCCACTCCATGACATGCTGGTCAGTCACAGGAGCACGTTCAGTGAGAGACTGAGGTTACCGAAAAGCACCAGTGAACGACACAGGAAATCATTCCTGCCTGTGGCCATCTCCCTGTACAATTCATCCACTTAACACAGTCTTCTGATACACCTGTTTTGCACATGTTCTTCCTTCTTCCTTTCCTCAGCTATTTATTAAGATGTTGAGTATATGTACATATATATATGGATGTATATATTGTGGTTATTTCTTTAGTTTACTGCCTGTCTTGTTAATGTCTGGAGCACTGTAACCTAAATAATTTCCCCTGGGGATCAATAAAGCATTCTGATTCTGATTCTGATTGGTCCGTTTACTGCATCCTGCCATGCGATTGCATTTGTCTCTAACCATCACATTGACTTTTATCAAGTGGAAGTTAGCATCAATCCTCTAGCTTCACTGTGTTTATGTTATGCTAACATAGCGCTGTCGCTAGCGATCACATAGCGCATCATTATATACTAGCTAGCCCAACTTCAGTAAGCCTACAAATGTCACTACTGTTTAGTTTCTGTCTTCATTTGCTGTATATCTGAAGTGATAGCAGAGCTGTGCATTTTAATTTTTTTCAGAATTCTTTCAGTCAGAACATGGTATATCATGTTTAGGTGGACACTAGCGAGCTAACTTCCTGCTAAATACTAACTCCTTTAAATTTAATAAATTCTGGTTTCATGGCTTCCTGAATGTCAAACTTAATTGTTACACCTGGTATAGCAGCAACACTGATCGTTTTATTAAAGATGAAAGAATTTAGACAGTTTTTCAACTCTGAGCAATGCCAGAGTTTTTGCGAGGCTCCTGAATACAATAACCGTGCAGCTTTGTAGCTTACCAATGTTGTACTACAACATTTTTTGACATGTTTTTAAACACTGTGTACCACATAGAATTGGTTTTATAATGATTATAAGTTCCACTGTCTATTTATGATTTTTATATAAGGAAAGGGAAGACAATATAACATTTAAAATTATGTCAGACTTGGAATGACAGTATTAACTCCTTGTTTGAATAGGGGAAAAAACAAAAATGTCCTATTCTGTTCAGATGGGTTTGTTGTTGTTTTCATTTAGTTACACTTAAAGTGCTTAAGATTTCCAGATCTCTACTTGTGTTTTCATGAATTCAGGCAGTCTAATGTGGGTTGACAATTGCAATGGTTACCTGACTCATCAGGAAGCTGTTTGTCATCACATTCAACTGATTCATCAGGCTCGAATCCTTGGTTTACTAAAGGAAAAAAAAAGTCATCTTGTTATGTACTATTTTTTTTCATCTGACATGTTATGGGAAGGCACAGTGAGAAAATTCTAAACAATGGGGGTTTTTTTTTTTCAAACCTTTAAAATCAGAGTCATCTGAGATGTTCAGCCCATCCATCATCCTCAGGATACACAAACAGAAGTTGGAGTCAAATGTATCGCTGGAGAACAATAACAGAGAATGGCTAAATCCCCAAAAACTTGTTTTTGCTAAGTAATGCTACTTTTATTATTTCACCTGTGGTATAAATAATGAATACAGGTATTCATTTTTCTTATTATTCTTCTCTCTTAAATATTCCATCAATAATGCTTACTATATAGTGTGGATATAATCTCCAATGCTTTCAGGAGAACTTTCCCTCCAATTTGACTTGAAACCAAGGACCAGTGTGTTTGGCTTCAGCTTACCAAGACCAGAAGCCTTGGATTAAATAAGAAAGAAAGGGGGAAAAAAGGTTCAAATTTTGTTAGATAATGGAATTCTAAAACATTCTTAGTGTTTGAAAACACGCTCATACTTCATACATGAAAAACACAAAAAGTAGGTACATGGACTTAGAACAAACTACAAGTAGAGTTTTAAATAGTATGCCATTCCTGGTGGATCTCCAAAGTGTTTCGTGAGTCAAAATATATTAATTTCTTTTGTTTCTTTTGACTAGCGAGCACCAATTTCTTTTCATAAGGAGGCTGTACCTGCAGCAAGTATCGAATTCCTTCTCTGAGGGTGGTAGCAGTAAACTGAGTATAAAATGAGCATGCCTTCCTCTTGTTCAGCCATTTAATCGACTGCTTTATAGCATCCTGATGCTGTGTCTGCCTGTCCGGTTCCTGAAAAAAGTAAGGAAATCAATATTGCCCTGCCATAAAAAAGTGAATGCACTCAGCATGACCAGTACAAATAAAGAGAGACAAAAGTCTGAGAAAAAGCCAGTCTAAGAAATTATGAGGACAGGATACAAATATATAAATAAAACATATAAATCATTTCACTTATTTAATCTTCAGCTGGTTGACTTACCGTTACAATGTCTCCACAGATCATAAGGCTTACATGCTTAGTAAAGGCACCAACAAAATCCACCAGTGCAGGTCGCTGATTTGGGGGTCCAGTCAGGACAAGGCATTGTGGTCTAATAAAAGGACACTTTTAAAGCTGACATATGCATTTTCACGTTTTTTGACATGTGACATTGATATGTTGCTCTTATACAGAAATCAGATAAAATTGTACATGATGATGTTTTAGCTGCCTTACCTAAAATTCTTGACATGGTCCTCCACACCAGTAAGAGACATAGATGATGACAAAGCCATGTTGTATGAACTTGCCTGTACTGAAGAGCCCCAGTTTATTTCTGTTTAGGTAATAAAAAATATGCAAATAGATGCGGTAAAAAAAAAAGAAAAGTTGAATACAATTTCTGGTTTATTTCAATTGCCTTCTAATCAAAGCAATATTAACTTTCGATTCATGCTTGATTTTGACTCACTTGGTTTCTTGTAGATAATGTATCCAAACAGGACAGCGATGACACCGAAGGTGATTAACGCAGTCCACCAAATAAAAAAGAACATCAATACTACACATACCACTGCTCCATACAAAGCTATCCATTTGTTATAGTAGGGGAATGATGGCCTCCATCCTGTAAGAGTTAACAAGAAGAAAGAAACAGTTATAGGTGATCTTAATACAAAAGTTCAGATCTAAGATGACTACAATGCTGTTTAACAGTATTATTGTTCCATAAGCATTAGTATAGCTATGATCCTAAACTACCCATTTCTATTAGCAATTTAAAATTTGCACAAAGAATAAATCTGTGTTAAAATGATAGTTTTTACCATTAAATGTATCTATGTTTGCTTTCTTTTAAACATTAATTTAACCTTTTACTTGATTTTAATCCATCTAAATCTTAAACCCTTGACAGGTGTGATATTAATAAATCTTTTAACTTACACAGTAGCCATTTTTGATATTTGACATTTTGATGGGTTCCTTTCCTGCCTTAAAATGATTAAAACTTTTTTCCTATAGCTGCTTTTTACCAGCTTTACTGACAAGCTTTATGCATGTTTTAGTGCCTGTTTGTCTTTGGAAACACAAGAATAGCTTATGAAATATGACACACACATATTGGCCATAACTAATCATGCATTTAGTTTATTTCTCAGGCAGCAGAAACCCCCAAAGACAAAGAGGAGTAAAAACAGGAACCATCATGGAAGGACAGGCCCCTGCAATACCACTGGCAGATAGAAATGGCTGATATTGAAAAATCCTACTAATGGCTTAACTGGATGGACTGAAAGACAGCACAGAGGCACAATAATGACAGGACAGGGACATGCCATAAGCAAAAGAATGATAGAGGCTGAGTTCTACCACATCAGGTAATAAAGCTTCACTGGAACAGATTCATGGATATACCCTGGTCAATGGGCGCAGTGAGTCACGAACAGTGTTAGAGAGTAACGGGATACATGTACCAGCGTTACGTATTTAAAATACAAAATATGAGTAACTGTATTCCGTTACAGTTACCATTTTAAAAGGTGGTATTCAGAATGCAGTTACTTTGTTGAAATAAATGGATTACACGGCGGTCTTTTCCTGTTTCATATTTGTAAAAAGAATGAAAATATATTAAGTAATCCAAAGTATTCTGAGTACGTTTCTCTCATTGAGTAATGTAACGGAACACGTTACAAAATACATTTAGGATCATGCATTCTGTAATCTGTAGTGGAATACAATTAAAAGTAACCTTCCCAACACTGGTCACAAATACACAACAGTGCCAATACAGATAAAATGTTTTGTATTTTTACTACTGTTTACAGTCATGCTGCCATCTCGGGTTTCTAACTCTGGGTTGTTGGAGCTACTCCAAATTTCAAATTTCTGTGTGGGAAATCTGAGTTGAAATTCTATAATCAAATTCCAACTTGGGACGCCAACTTCTGACTTATTCAGGAATTCACTATTAGTTTGAAGAACCTGTGTACTCTTATGTAGTCCAGTTATTGAGTACATAACTTACCAGGGGAGTTTGTGATTGCAGCATGAAAGCAGCTTATGTTGATAAGACCAAAGGAACACAAGAAGAAGTTGGAGATAATGGCTGAAATAGTATTTAGCTCGGCTGTAATCATAAAGAAGAAGAAAAAACAAAATGTATTACCCAAAAACTGAATAATAATAATAATAAAATAACACATTTGTAAAGTTTTGAGTTTTGTATAGTAAAATGTGAATCAATACGTAAGTACTGGGTCACACTCACCAATTAGAATGAAGGCAATAGCAATGAGGTAGGTGAGTAGGTAGGCCCTGAGTGGTTCATCGTTTTTGCCATAACCCTTTGCAAAGATTCCAATGTAAGGGAATATATTGTCTTTGCACAGACACTGTAAGATGAGACAAAATATGAACATAATTTTAGACTTTACATTTATATATGCATCCATCACATGCATCATGGTTTTACTTTTTATTTTGGTTGAGATGTAGGAATTTGTACTTGGTAATTGGTTTGTCAATATTCATAACTGAATAAATCCTAATAACTAGTTAAGACTATCTGTCTAGAAATGCAATATAAATACAAAATGTGGCAGTATCAATCTGGTACATGAACTTAGCTTTTTTTGTCAAAATATGAAAGGAAAACTCAGATGATCTGAAAAGTATCAAGATGTATCTGGTGGTTCTCACCTGAAAAATTTTAGGGGCAGAAACAAGATATCCAAGAGCAGAAGACAAGCTGGCTGCAAAAACACCAGCAGTGATGAGGTAGTAGAAACCAGAAAGCTCAGCCATAACCTGTTGGGAATGCTCAAAATTAAATTGTAGCAAACTGAAAGTGTGCATTCAACTTAACATGTTTAATACCAGCACAAAATATTATCAGAAAAAAAAATCTGTAATAAAAATGTTTCTGTGTACAACACATTGCGAAACCAGTCTCCAAATGTGACTCCTAAAGGAAAAATCAAAGGGGGATTAAAATGCAAAACAATTAGTGTATTTTTGTAGAGTTTACCTTACAATATAAAGCATCTTGGGGCAACTGTTGTTGTGATTTGGCGCTATATAAATAAAATTGAATTGAACTGAAAATTGAATTCAACTAGAGTAGGTGCAAAATTAGAATTTGTCATTAAGTGTGAGGTGAGTATCTCCACTGGTTGTTAGAGGAAAAGCTGTTCCAGTATATATTTTAGGGCCTGAAACTGCTGTGATATGTTCAGGTTGTGAAAATTTAGTTGTGAAAAGGATCCTTGCAGTATTCAAATTGTTTTAGTACCAAGCCTAGGTGACATTGCTTATGTATTTCCTAAAGCTGAGATTGGTATTAAAACCCACAGATTTAAATCTGATTTTACTAACACAAATGTATAAGAATAATTGATTGTAGCTTAATGTTATTTAAAGGTTTTGCAAAATTTGGAAAAGTCCCATGAATCAGTGGTTTGCACATAGACATAGAATTAAGTGTATTCAGCAAAGCAGTGGAATGAAATGATGTATCTCTGGATAATAGGGCCTAATGGTAGCTGGGACAATTATACATGTTTACATTGCAATGAAAATAAGTGGCACTTGTATGTTAATTGATCAGTACCTGTACATTGTTGGCCAGACCATATTGGCAAGACTGTGACTCAGTGCACTGTGTGAAGTTCCAGCCGTATTTACATGCCAGTCCCACACAGCCATTAGTGCTGTTTCCTGTTATTATGTCACTTGTATTTCCAGAAGCATCCCGCAGTACACATGCACCTGCAACCAATGTTATTTGAGAGCAGAGTTAAAAAATATTTCTGTTTGATTGTCTAAGCTTTTTTTTTTTCACATGAACTATACTTTTACTTTGAAAAACAAGTCCATATCTTCTGTCTACACCAAATTCCAAACATATAACAAGAAAAGAAGAAAAAAAAACTATTTACCAGAAGTAACAGCAACCATAATGTAGCTGAGAGTAGTCCACAAAATGGCCATGAGAGTACCTTTGGGGATAGCAGAAGAAGGATCCTACAACAGGAAGTAATATAAAAGTCAATCAAATAACCTTTGTTAGTGACTTTGATGTAAGAAGTATTTGTCTTTTTTGTGTTGTTTACTTTGAGATCCCCAGCGATGTTGGCTCCATACAGGATGCCGGTGACAGCAGGGAAGAAAATTGAAAACTGAGCAAAAAAACTGCCAGTTGGACCTCTCCAGTTTGGTGTCAGGTTTTCTATGAATATGTCACCTGTAGAACATGCCAGACATTAGTTAAAATATTATTAGACTTGATGAACGACGAAAACACATACAGTGACCTCCAGGACATTTAGGACAACAACACATTTTGTCTCTGAGTTGTTTGAAATATAAAAAATTAACATTTCAGTTAAATTTATACATAGTTTTAGACAAAGCTATGGTAAGTACAATAAAAGTTTAATACTTTCTTGCATCTCCCTTGCACACAATGACTGTTTGTAATCCTCAGGGCATCACCGGGTTTGGAATCATTATTTCGTTGCAGTATGAAGTGCCAACCCAATGTGTTTAAAGACATTTACTGGAACATCGGGAGATAAGATGTTTTTTGTACACCACAGACTGCAACTGCCTTCTTTAATCCAAATTGTGAAAGGAGGATTCTGTGTCTTATCTCTGCGCTAACGAAGTACTGAAACACACCTAGGAGGCCAATTGTCATCACCCTTCTGTTGCCTTGAAATGAAGGACTGTATCAAAAATGTTATTTATTCTACATGGTACAAATTAAATATTTGCAAATGATTTTAAATCAAAGCCTGGAATTTGCACTTTAATCACATCTAAATTGTTTAAATTCCAAATTTTTCAGGGAGCGGAGGGGTAACTCAAATAATGTATCTTTCATCTATCATAGAGCTCCCTCCACAGTGTTCGGAACATACTCAGCAAGAGTTGAACAACTTTTCTCTTATCAAATATAACACAAATGTTTTTCTCTTTCAAGTATAAACCCAATAATGAGATTAATATTGTCAGTAAACAAAACATTTATTTACAATATACAAGTACTGATAACAAAAGAAAGTGACTCAAGGCAATACTTTTTAAACTGCTTTCAGAATACTAGATTGTAGTGAGAAGTTTAAACATACTGCGATATCCAAAGACTCCCCGTGCTTGTTTTTCCACGCTATGAGGTATAAGTGTTCCCACAAAGTAGTTGGTAAAGGATACCATGAGAACTAAGAAGAACAAAATCTGTGCCTGAGAGAAAAAAAGACACAATGTAGAGGGGGAAATTAAAACGGGCATGATGAAGACAGGGAGACCTGTACCAGTAAATTAGGGTAAAATGTGTCCAGATGTGCTTACCTTGGTCTCCCATTCCATTCCAGCTAATGAAATGCCCAAAAGAACTGTCACTGTGATCACACCCACTATGCGAATATCATTAGTATAATCAACCATGTGGACATTGAAGCTCTATAGAAATCAAGAAAGACATACAAAATTAAACAAGGCTTTCAGTAACATAAATTATTAAAATGCACATTATTTTACATTACGTGCTTATCTGTTTTGTTGTCATTATTCTTATTCTTCCTATTAATATTATTATCAGTTTCCATTCAAGCCTTAAATTACCTGCATTAGATCACATACAACCTGTGCAAAACCGACAGTGTTGAGTGCAACAGACAACGCATTGGCAAAGGAAAAGATCAACCCAATTGATGCTCCTAGTTCAGGACCCAGACTGCGAGAGATCATGAAATATGTCCCACCTACATATTAAATATGACACAGAAACAAGGATGTTAAATCTGGGGGGAAAATAAGTCCACAAATGTTTTATTTTTTCAACATGATTATGTTATAATTACAGAAGAGTCAAACTAAATCCCCAGTATTCTCCAAAGATTCTCAATCGGGGATATATTCAGGTAGTCAGTTGACCTCATTTTTTGGACATCAGTATGACTAATATAATCCCTTCAAGTAACTCTAGATCAGACTATGGTCCCCGCATACTTACATAGTAGACACACTGAACTGTCTCAGGTCAATGTGCCTATTATGCACACTAAATTGAAACAAAATATAATGATCACGTCTTACTTGTGTCCATCACTCTTGAATACAGTTTTCACACTGCACATGAGGAATTGTGCATATTTTTAAGATTAACATCCTAAGACCTGAACTCTTTCATGACCATTCCTTTTCAATTTCTCTTTGCCGATAAATATAAAAACAATGAATTATCTTTTTACCTGATTTTACTGTACAAGGGCCTGATATCCACATATGAGGATGTAATAGAACAGTATATATATTTACACTACAAATTTCAGCCCAACTAAAAATTTTCATTGTTAAAGATGCAATGGGTATTGTTGGTCAGATTTTTAGAATAATTCTATTTTCATGTTTTCTGTCTGTTTGTTAAAATTCTTGAACTGAACGGGGACTAACCTGACACAACTCTTCCATTAGTGGCGATGGCAGAGATTGAGAGGGCAGTTGCTGTGGTCACTGTCACAGACATCAATATAATAATCACGGTCAGCACTGAGGAGAGATAGAAATATTATTCATTATTATAATATTATGGTCATTTGAATTTTTAATTATTAAATCAAAGTCCTATTTACATAGAGAGAATCAGCTTATGTGCAGTACTTAAAATTTTTGATGGGACTGCATTTTTTAGCATTTTGTGAAAACACATTACATTACATTACATTACCTTGATTTATTGTGTACTGAACAGTTGGTGCATATAGGTATAAAAATGTACAAATGGGTACGGAGCTGGCTTTTTTTTCCCCTAGCACTCTTTTGAGTAAACTCCCCAGTCTCAATGCCAGGCCTGACAGATTTATGAACCACTATCTACAGGATTAAAAAGAGCTCATCTTTAAATAACCCCAAGTTACCTTTTCCTGTGATATTAGTATAATTGGCATGGTCTAAGGAGCTGTAAGGAAAAGGCGTCTGGACTTCTTTAGGTTGCTTGAAGACATTTCACCTCTCATCCGAGAAGCTTCTTCAGTTCTAGGGTCAAATGGTGGAGAGTCCCATATTTAAGCCTTGTGGGAGTGTCCCTCGTAGAGGGACAATGGGCCCCCTACTGATCCTCTACCTAATCACACGAGGTGTGAAAACGGGTGTGGGTCTCAATCAGCCATGGTTTCGGGTGAACTCATTGTGAAACCTGGCCTCACCCTATCATGTGAATTCCAGAGGTCAGATGGCCCAGGATGTGAGTGGGCATTAAGGCGTCTGGGCAGGGATCTCAGAACTGGATTGATGATGGATGATAGGGTGATAGGGTGAGGCCAGGTTTCACAATGAGTTCACCCGAAACCATGGCTGATTGAGACCCGCACCCGTTTTCACACCTCGTGTGATTAGGTAGAGGATCAGTAGGGGGCCCATTGTCCCTCTACGAGGGACACTCCCACAAGGCTTAAATATGGGACTCTCCACCATTTGACCCTAGAACTGAAGAAGCTTCTCGGATGAGAGGTGAAACGTCTTCAAGCAACCTAAAGAAGTCCAGACGCCTTTTCCTTACAGCTCCTTAGACTACAATGACCTGGATGACTGAGAACCTTCACAGACATATAATTGGCAAGATTTGTCAATATGTTAAAAAGACTCAGTTGCTTTCCCCCCCTTTATTAGCATTTATTGTAATTTAATTATGAGATTCCCAGTTTGATCTTTGCTACAGTTATCCAGTCTCCTTCATTACTTTATCAGTATTTTTTACAAATATCATGAAATAACAACCTGAATCCAATAAATTTATATATTAAGAACAACAAAATAACAGAAAACAGGAATGGAAATTTGAATAAATAGATTAGATTAAATATACAGAAAAATAAATTATGTCCCACCAATTCCTGCCTGAGAGGTGATCCATGTCAGTTGGAGAAAGAGGGTTACTCCCCAAATATTCACCATACAAGGAATCTGCGAAAGATAAAAACAGCTGTGATGCTTCTATGAAATGTTAAAATTTACCAGTGTCTGTTTTGTTTTTTGTTTTTTCTCAATTTCCCTGTTGTAGATGTAAATGCACAGAATCTTTGTTCACCTTGACTCCATAGATCCAGCCAAATCTAACAGGAGATTCATGTGGAGGATCCTGAGATTCTTCATTTTCAACATCCGGCATGTCAGAACCTCTCTCGTCAGAGGTCTTATTTCCTGCTGCCATTTCCTAAAAATAATTTTATAAAACTGATTTTCTAGCTTTAAGAATAGGGGAAAAAATGGTGAAATGTCTCTACATCAATATTCGTATAAAGGTGCTTTCATCAATATTTGGGAGAAAACCCCTACAAAATATCTCTAAAGAGCAAACAGTTTGCAATGATGAGAAGAAAAGCTTCCACAGGAGTGTGAGTCTGCTGTAGCATAATTATATAAAGGGTCACCTGATCTCTTCATCAAGCAATGATGGGATATAGCTTTATATCGTATATAAAAAAATTATTACTTTAACCATTTAAATAACACAAAAAAGATATTTGTACCAGAGGTGGAAAACTCACCTCAAATGTTTTGCGTAGAGTGCCCAGAGAAGGTCGGCTCTTTGTCTGGTCGCGTGGCAGTGTACCAGCATAATGCTCCATCTGTGGCATCATGTCTATGGTGCTGTAGATGGAAGTTTTCCCCAGCTCCATCTTTGAGTCCATCTGTTCTGATGCTCTGTAGATTTAAAAAAAAAAAAAAAATGTAAATCACAAAACTTTTGCTCTTTTTGCCTTTCTTTTTAATTTATGAACTTTACTTATTGTTGACATTTTATAAGTTATATATTAACCAGTTTTATAGCATGATCAGATATTTAAGATTTTAAAGAGACCTGATCTTCAGTGTGTTCACAAACCTTGACATTTCGCCTGACACAGTGACTGCTGGATTTCTGCTGTTGGTATCAAAATGGTGTGAAGAGTACCTGGGAGGTCCTTCTTCATCATATGAGACCTGGCCTTGACCCAGCATGCCAGGGGCTAACCCTTCACTCTTTGATTTGAACTGCCCCATTGACAGTCTCACTAATACCTGCTGGAGATTACGAAAGACAAGATGTGTAAGAAGAGCTGATATTTTTTTTGTTTTGTTTTAATTTTTTTTTGTTTACTTTCACAGAATTGAAATTCCTCTGCAAAATATCTATGTTTTCTTGTACACTCAAACCAAGAGGTTATTATTCATCCTTCTCAGTTCCTTGTTGGTATTATGTACAAAGTATATTGTAAAAATTCCTGATGAGTATATTATTTATATTAACTTTGACTGAAACAAGTCAGCTTTACATGATGTAAAAGATCTATTTAAACTAGTTACAATACCTTAAAAAATGACTAAGAACCATTAACATTTTCTGGAGTTATAAAATCTATGTAATTCTAAATACATTTATAGAGGTTACAGATTGAAAATGTTCACATTTTAAAACAAATCAAACACTTACAGGTGTTCTTAACAGTTGTTACAGTTTTCCTGAAGAACAAATCAGCAGATGAAAAACGTGCCTTTGTTCATTTCCCAGCAAGGAATTTATAGTCAGTGAAATAGGTGGGATATGTGACATCCCCTCCCACTTTTATTTATTGCACAACACAGGAAATGTGAGGCATGCACAGTTTGGAGAAAACAAAAAAGTGTTTGCCAAGGAAGATGTCATTGTTGATGAGTCAGAAGGCTGAAGTCCAAAACGTTTATCAGAACACTGGAGTTAATAATAATAATAATAATAATAATAATAATAATAATAATAATAATAATAATAATAAATGAATTAAAAATAATATTTTAAAATATGTGTATAATGTTCGTAAGGTGACATAACCATATAGTCATAATTTTAACAAATCCTCTGTTTTAACATGAGTATGAACTGACTCAGCCCAAATATTTTTCAGAATGGTTGTCTTCATGAACCAGTATTGTTTTCAGCTTCAATAATGCATAGAAAAAGACTTTGTTCCTGTTTTCACAAGGATCACAATAAAATAGAATAAATACCCTTATATTCCATCCATACAAAATGAAATTGAAAAATAAATAAACTAACAGAAAAATGGGTTTTGTGTGCCTGTTTACTTTACAGTAATAAAATAGATGTGTTCCCAAGTTATTGTTTACCATTTTAGTATTAAAATA
>VUQR01005410.1:2990-19244 GCA_015108515.1 Hemichromis elongatus
GTGACTGCAAGGGTTTGTGATGTTTCTAAACCTGCTTGAAATATGAAATATCTCCAAGTGCCTCCATGAACATGCGTGCAATAATGGCCCAGCTCCCCCTGACAAATATGGCAACCCCACTGACTCCTCCTTCACCTGACTGATTGGCCATAAACGTGTGTGTGTGTACATGCATGTACAGCTGTGTATGTGGTGTATGTGTGTATATACACATGTATTTACCTGTGTGTACGTGTGTCCAGACGTGTGTAGATGTGTGACTGTGGGCAGAGCTGAGTGAGATCCATCAGCAGCATCTTCCAAAGTGTCGCCATTACAAACCTCCTCTGTGAGTTTTTCTTAACAGCTCACATGAATCCACATCACTTCCTGCCCACGTCGCTGTAAACACTCCACCAGCAAAACAAAATCTCTTTAGCTCCGCCTCTCCTCTCATCGGCTGCAGAAACGCTGCGACCTCCGCCTGCCTTTGGCCTCCTTTCACTTCGTTTCCAGTGTGGTGGCGATTCAGACCTCAGAGCTTTTCTTTCATGCCACTGTGCTAATTTTCAGCTGTGCTTCACAAGAGCGTGAGCTCAACGTCTGCGAGTGAAGATAAAAAGCAGGAGAGCATCAGCTGAAATGTAAATGTAAGCGTCACAAGAAAGCAGTAGGCTGAATATCAGCAGGCAGAGCCACACTCCGTGTTGTGTTATTTAATTTGGTTTAATAAAGGTAAGGTAATAAAGGTGACTCACCTCGCTTAGTTGAGCCGTCAACCCGAGACCATGAAAGCATTAATTCATGTTTTACGGGCGCCGCCAGGAGAGAATGTGAACATTCAATAATGTGTGCTTTATATGCTTAAAGAGCAAACTCTGGGCTGCATTACAAAACACATTAGCTCCTGCAAATTGGATGTAACTGCTGAGAAGAGTCTTCAGCTGCTTGAATTGGCAGGAGCCTCTCCCAGCTGATTCATCGGGCCAACCCTGGAACAGCTGCGTCGCCGGGATGAGGAGCTCGAGTGGCTTTATGATCGAGGCTGTGTATGTTTAAGATTCTGTAACAGAGCTTCAGGTTCCCCTCGAAAAAGACAGAGGCAGAGATTGGCTTTCTCCTGAACCAATCACTGAAGTCTGCACATCACTTAGGTCGACACTGCTCTGCAGACTCGTCGGCTTTACCTGCAGCTTTTAAGATGAGAGAGCAAAGCAAAAGACTGCAAAGTATACATTTGTACAGAAATGGAAACTGTGATGCTTTGAACACCTGGTTGCTTTTTGCCCAGCTACTATTTTATTATGGCAGAGATTGTATAAAAGCTGCTGCTCAGTGGATAACGCTCAAACCTTCCAGCAGCTAATTGTAACAGACCGTCCAAGAAGTCTAATGAGTGAAATTCGAGGATTTTCTGAGTCTGTGAAGCTTCAGGTTTGTAATAAAGCTAGCACATACACACACAGTCACTTTTGGTGCCAATGAAACAACATGGCGATGGTCCCAAACACATTCATAATGTGGCGTTCATCAAGCAGCTACTGACCGTCCTTGCTGTACCGCTGTGTGGGACGTTACAGCAGAAACACGAGAAACGCGACATCTATCAGCCGGATTTCTGTAACGCGACTGTTGGTGTGTCCTCGCGTGACCCGTTAAACAAATCTTCAGAGCAGGTTTGTGCAGCTGTAAACTTTCACATGAGTAACTTGACGCCTTTAATCAACTAACACGTAGCACAGGTGGCCCCAGGTCCCTTCAGTCTCAGCTGAAGTGGGACTCAGAGTAGAGAAAATGCACAATTTTACATTTTACAGTCTCCAGTTCAGATTTCTGATTGTGACAGAAAAATAATTGTTCGATCTGATAATGGGAACATGAAAGCAGCACGAGCACCCCGCCCATGTGAGGGTTGTGTGTGTGTGCAGGCTCGGCATTAACTTGACTAATGTGTGTTTTATAGACACCATCGCGGCGGTGTTTCACTGGCACCATTACAATCATGAAAGGCAATAAGAGCTACGAGAAAACCTAAACGCATTTTTATGACACTCGTACATCTTCATAAAACACTCGTCGACAGCTTCTGCAGCCATAAAAGAAGAGATGCAGGAGAGTAAATGACAGTCGTGAAGCTTTTAAAGGTTTATTAAATGAAAATGGACTCCCCGCTGTCGTGTTGTGCGATAACTCCCATTAAGTTGTGTATATTTGGAGGCAATCACGTTACAGCTGCTCTCATTCACCCATTAACACATACCATACAGCGGTATGGTATATGTGAAGTGACGGATTGTGCTTGTTAGTGTAAATCCCATCATGCGTCAGGAGGCTTCACACACCCACCCACCAACTCACCTCGTGTGTTTTTCAGAGTCTGAATGTGAGCAGATGGATTCTGGGAGTGCGACGTGTCTGCGAGCGTGTAGGAGGAAATCCTCTTTTTTTACTGCTGCGATATCGTGTTTGTGCGTGTAGGTGTGACTTTTACAAACGGCGTAATGAATACACGGAAACTTAAAGATGGCACGTTGGAGTGAGCGCAGGGTGAGGAAGGTACGGTGGTGTTTATCAATGCGCGCGCGCGCTCGGGGGAGGAGCGGCAACAATCTCCAAACATTTGTGGGAGGAAATCGCATTCAGGACGTATTTATAGACACAGCGAGGAAGCTCTGCTGGGGAAACAACATCATTAAAGCCAAGTCGCACCTGCCTGTCTGCGATGATCAGAGTGAGGAGGATTCTGTCGTCGTGTCAAAGAGTCACCTGACCCACGACTCAAGAGTCTTCTTATCTGAGGTACAGCCATTAATGAACTATGGAACATAAAAAAATCATGTTTTGATCATAAATATAGAGTATAGTGCTACATATTCCAACAAACATCTGCATTCTAATAAATCTAAATATATTTGCATACAGTGGCCAGGAAGGAAAACTTCTAGACCAGAGAGTGGCCACATGCTAGCTAACGTGAAGCTCGAGGGGCCTAAAAATCACATTTTCCCTCTGATAAACAGTTTGATCACATTCTTACATCGTATCAGAGTTTATTAGGTAACTCTCCAACTACAGCCGCTAACAAGGAGAAAAATTCAGGATATCTTCAACAACTCACCTCAGCATCACTGTCGTCGGTCGGAGGGGAGCTTTGCTGACTCATCCACTTGTGTTGGAGTTCTTTCACAAAGTAGAAATGAGCACTTTTCACCCGGCTTGGACAGCTGAGGTAAACAGTGGACCGACACAGGGGCACATCTCCAGACGCACAGATATCAGTGAAGCCTTTTACATTTATATGATGATAAAATTTTATCTGGTGCTTCTGTTGTGTCCAAGCTATCCACAGGTTTGAGCTGAAGTAGTAAACTTCATCAGCAAGTCACGAATCCCTTGGGTGGCACTAGCAGCTTTACACAGTGAGTTGGCCACACAATGATTAAAAATACCCCGTGTTGTTAGATATGCTGAGACACCTGAACCTTGTCAGAACTACACTTCTTATAGGTTTGCTCAGTATCCTTGCATTCCCCTATGCACTTATATGAAATCCATATATTTGTTCCATAGATTGATCCCATCTCATTTATTTCTCTGTCTCAATTTATCTTCATGGGCTTGACTAGCACAGTTCAAAATAATCTCTTATCTGAAGCTAGACCTAAGTGCATCTTCATTGGAAAACAAGCTGTTTTAGCCCTTTCTCCCCTGAAGCTACTTTCTTCTGATTGGTTGCCCCTCACAAACAGACCTTGAACCTTAGGTAGGTGGGACTCCATATAAGGTTATCCCCTCTGTTTGGCATCATGCAGGTCAGAGCAAATGAAGGAGATCAGAGCAGGTTTGCTTTAATGCCAGTCCATCAGCTGTGAAGCCCCACAGAGCAGGAATAAACAGTTAAGTAGAGATTTTGTAAAAAAACAAAACAAAACTCTCTTGACCCAAAAAAACATCCTGCAGAATTGACACTGCAATGTAATGGATGTGAAATTAATCTTCATGTGCTGTATGTTGCATTTTTAATCATCAATTTATCCTTGTCAAACAAAGTGATACCTCGGTGTAATTACCATAAACAAATGAAACCTGGGTTGAATGATTGATGGCTTCTGTCGCACACCAGTGAGACCGTCACGTCTACTGTGAGATTAAAGGAAGATCACGGCGGACATAAATCCTGTCTCCTTGGTGCCGTTGTCTTTACATGATAAAGTTCTGAATGAAATGAAAAGCCTGTTAAATGCAGCCTGAAAGGTCTTTTAGTTTTGTTCACTCCAATTTCTACATATGGAAAAAGAGAAAAACTGGAAAAAAAAAAACAGGATGTGTGACTAAATAATAAGAAAAGAGACAAACACTCAGAGCCCACTGTGTATGATGTGTTTGTAAAGATGTACAATTCAGTACAGACACCTCCCAACAACATTCAAGGACGAGAGAGCGGAACACAACAACAATGCCGGCGCCCTAAGCTTAACTGTTACCTCAGGAATAAAAAGGATAAGAAATAAACAGTACAATGAAAGGATGATTATACAGCTGGAATACACAAGAAGAAATAGCGTGGTGATGGATTTCATGGACCACGGCTACAACAAACACACAGCATGCTTTCGAGAGCGTGAGCAGCAGGAGGAATCATTTCAATTTTTACCCAAATCCCCGAAAACTCACCTGATAATCTGGAAAAAGCAGTGAAAGATGCAGCACAGCCAGCAACATGGTGTTTCAACTAAACACACAAACTCACCATCGATGGTCAGCTCCTGATCACTAACAGTAACCTATCAGTGTTTCTCAGTGGAACACAAACTCCGCCCCAACCCAGTCGTTCGTCTTTCCTCAGTGTGGTCTTACATATTTTATTCATCTGGATTATATAGGTGTTAATAAGTTTATCCAATCCGACCTTTAAGTGATGACCTACAAACCCTGCTTCTGGGCCCTAACGACTCTGAGGCTCAGATTCAGCAGATCAGAATTTACTCCCACTGCTGGAAAGACTGGAGCACCTGGGTATCATCATCTCACCCCAGGTTGTCAGTTATTCTTCCACACACCACATATTGAGACAAATATTGGTTGAATCTCACTCTCAATAATAGGACATAACAGTCATCAAAATAAATGTCCTCCCTCAGATTCCTTAACTGTTCCCCATCATGGCATAGACAAATGGTTTCAACAAACTCTGCAATCTCAGATTTCTACTGGAAAAAACCCAAAAGGAATCAAATACACTATTTTACCAAGAATAAACCTCAAGACAGGCTGGAATCACTGGGGTGTCTTTATTCAGTATTTAGTCAAATGCATTCATCAGTAATAACATGCCATGAATAAAACACGCTGTAACTTCTGTCAGATGTTGCTTTTCTGCTTTTACCATTCACTAAAAAACTACAGCTGCTTTAAAAATACTTATATTTCTCCAACTCTGGCAGCCTGCTGGAAGCGTTGAAAGATCACCGACTCTGCTCTAACACCTTGTAAAAAAAAAATCACTCCTTTTTGGCACGATCCAGACTTTCACCTTCACAAGACCCCTATCTTCTATCACACATGGGAACAGAAGGATTACTCATCCTCACCTCTATCAAACAACCACTGCATGTCATTCACAGATTTAATGCACAATTTAGAAGCCAGAAGAATTTGAAATACATGTAAATGAACAGAACAGACATAAATAACAGACATGACCCCCAAAAGATTACATTTTATTTTTAAAAACAGCAGCGAATCATAACAATCGCTTCAATGTACTTGAGCAAACACTTGAGGAGAAACTCCATTTTAACAGGAAGAAATCTTTTGCAGGACCAGGCTCAGGGAGAATGCCACAGATTACTAATAATTAATAGTTAAATGTGCTGAGGTGAGGTGTTTAAACACATTGTTACGTCCCCCCCACCAAGATGGGGGCAAAGGCAGGAAGGACAGCAACACCGGACAAACAAAGTCAATGAAGGAGAAGGACCACAGGAAAGTTAAGATGTAGGCAGGGTTTATTTGATTGTTTGCCTTGAGAGTCTTATTTAACAAAAGTAACAAAAGAAAAAAGGTGGGGGAGGAGGACTGGGCGGTTGAGCCAAACCAATGAAATTAACAAAACAAAAAGAGGTCGACAGCTTTCCTGAGCCTAACTCAAACAAAATGCAAAACAAAAGGCCTGCCTAGCTGCTCGACAAATGTCAGTAAAAACATACAAAAGGGGCATCAACCGCATAACCTAGTGTTTTTAAACAGGTGGATGTACAGGGTACCCCAGCTTACCTGTCCAGCCTCCCACCACACACTGTGAAACCACACCGCAGCCTTCACACAAACATTTGCCATTAATCAGAATCCAGCAGCCCCCAGCTGGCCAGAGAGCTGCTCATTTATAATGATCCCTGGAGTGTGATTGGCCAACTGTCCCCAGACCAGCCAATAGACACCTGCCAATTACATTTGAACTGGCCAATAGGTGGAGGGTGGGTGGCACCTGAAAGACAAAAGAAAGCACTAAAGCAAAGCCACATCTCTTGACACGTAACAACATGGTGATTAGGGATGGATATCGAAAACCGGTTCTCAACAAGAACCGGTTTTCGATATGAGTGTAAACAACGTATCTCTCCACTGACAGCAAAACAGAGCAGGAGGAAAGGTGTGTAAACTAGCAAGGTAACAGAGCAATGCATAATTAGGATTAACAGGGTGAGTGAAGCGAAAAAGCAGTTTGTGATGTGGATGTGAGGTGAACTGAGAGCTGCAGACGCTGTGCTCCATCAGAACGTGTGCGTGCGAGCAGCCTCAGATCAGGTCACTGTTTCAAACGTCTTTAAACATTGAATTAAAAAAACTAAACAGACACTTAATGGCGCTGCGTTCAGGTTTGCACGGACGCTCCCAGCCCCTGTTGACCTCTGACCTTCGGTCTCGTACCAGCACTCATCTTTTGGTTTGATTGAACCAACAGCAGATGCCTGCACTAGGAAGTCAAACATATCCAGGATACCTTCTCATTATCAGGCTTCATGTGCCCTAACACAGCCTCTGGGGGCTCATGAAGGAGATTATCAGTAATCAATAATCCAATCAGAGTTCATCAGTCTGGTATGTGGCCAGTCAGAAACGTGGGTAAGTCTACCGAGTGTACATAAAGAAGATAAAGTTAGAAGACAGTGACGAGGCTAAAAACAAAATGAGACTGCACATGAAGCAGGGCCAAGAAAAACAGGACACAAGCACGAACATCTGAACATGCTGCCATCACGCCTGAAGCAGAAACTAAATACATCATCACACAGTCAGTGCTGTATTATTTATTTGTGCTGATTTGAGTTATTTTGGCTATTTGTGGGATGACGTGAGGTAATCGGAGGTGGGCATCCCGTGGGCCTCTGCACAAACACGTTTACTTCTGATGCAGAATAAAAATGACATCTTGTCAGATTAAATGTGCTTCCCTGTGGAGCTGCGAGCTGCCAGGTCAGTTTGTTTCATGACGGTTTGCAGAACTAAATGAATTTCAGGCCTTTTATGATCCACAGGTGGTCGTTACTGAAATCTGCTTGATTAAGATAATCAGCTGTTCAATAAGGCTTTGTGCTGCAGCAGAGGGGCTCTGCTTCTGAAAATAAAAAAGCGTGGAAGCAGACAGCAGCCCGAGGCGAGTGAAGGCGCTCTGCATGTGTCGTGAATAATGTGTCTGTGCAGACAGCCGCGCTGCACCAGCCACATTTAATCTTTTCTTTAAAATACATCAGGTGAGTTTCCTCAGAAGTACATTTGCTTTCCTTCTGGCTGACTCTCCTGCTCCCCTCTGTACGCTGAGACTGGACTGCTCGATCAGGTGTTGGTGCTGTTTGAGCAGTCGGGGGATGAGACCCTGCAGCGGCCGAGGCTTCTCGTTCACAAGGACAGTGTGACGTTCACTAAATCACTTGAGGAGGAAGAAATAAATAGAAACACACAAAGAGAAACTGAGAACGTGTCGATAAGACCGGGAGATGCAGCGGCGACTCAGGAGCGTGCCGTTGATTTACCTCATTCTGTCTGTTGACGCGCGTTCACACTCGGCTTCTGTGGAACGGTCTGAATGAGCCCGGCAGACGACCGGCTCTGAATCAGAGCTGTCCGATCCTTTAAATGCTCTCTTCCAACTCCAGCCAAAGCAAACGGCACGAAAATAATCGATCTACCCACCAGCCCTCAAAGGCCTTATTGCAACCCGCCCCACGCTCTACCGTCACACTTTCACTCCATCTTGAGTTCATGTGGAGGCTCTGCCATATTAAGCGCTGTTATAAACCAACTGGTCTCCGGCGGAAGTGAATTAAAGCCCCGAGTCTGCACCGATGCTGCCTACTGACCACCCTGTGCTGCTCCCGCCTGTGGCTGACATGAAGGAGCCACACAAAGGTTTCCGTGCATACTGGAGAGGCTGCGGCTCAGCAGGAAGAGCAGGTCGTCTGCTCATCCAAAGGCTGCTGTTCCCTGGCTGCATGCCACAGTTAATCACAGTGTGGATGTTAGTTAGAAAAAGTGCTTGTATGAAGGTGGGCTTATAAAGTGCTCTGAGTGCTCCAGTGAACATGGTCACAGAAGCTGCTCGTGCAGGTCCAAACAGCCCTTTCCCCTCTAAATGCACTTTGGACGAATTCACCACGTCACCAGAAACATCTCAGAGCTGCCACATGTGAAATCATTCACACAAACTCAAAGAGAGCAATGGTGCACATGAGTCCGTCTCTTATCTCATGTCCGTCTGTGCTGCAGGAAATCCCCCCTGTGAGGAGCAGAGAGGAGGTGGGATTCACACCTTTCTGAATGGAGTTTAAGCTGAGCTCGGAGCTGACTGACTGAGCGGTGCGAGCAGGAGCGGCTGAAAGAGAAGAGAGGAAGTCTGAATGGAATGGGAGCAGGGGGGTGGTTTAACAGAGGGAGATAAATGGGGAGGGAGTGAGAGGAAGCTGATGGAGAGATCTCAGAGGGGTTCGAGACCATTGAAATTCCCCTGCAGTTATTACACGGTCCTGTGGCTGAAGCCCAGAGTCCTGACCCCCCCTGAAACAGTCCTGGGAGACAGACCATCAATCTGAGCCTCCCTACCTTTGTGTTTCTTCATTTCAGTCTGTCACACACTTTCTCCCCATCGTGTTAAACTGGTTTCTCATCACACATAGTCAGTCTCCCACCATCCCCAGCAGCCACGTACGGTTAGGTTTGGACTTTGTTTTAGCCGCGTGGTAAAGAGTTTATCAGAAACTAAGAAATGACACATGCATCTGTGCTTTTTCAGATTAATGTGCTCTTTGCCGCCTGAGTTATTTGCTCAGTATGTTCAGTGTGGAATAAAATCATGGATACTACATTAAAGCTCCAGCATCAACATAAAGAGACGTGTGAAGGAGAGAGCCCAAAGAGTTCCCGCTGCTCCGCATGTGTTTGGGGTCATCGTTGATCCGGTGTAAGGTCACAGCTCCGCCACTTTCTCCTTGGCTGTGTTTCTGTCTCACAGTCGTCTGTCTCCGGCCGTCTCTCTGCTGTTCTGCTCCTGACGTTCCTCCAGAGTGCAAACACCCTTTTTTCTTCCTAGAATAAAACCACAGAAAAAGCTTTGATGCTGTGAACCTCAAACATGAGCAAAATGTTTAAGATTTAATTTCAGTCAAATGTTTACTTTGAATATTTTAACATTAAAAACTAAAAGCTTCATGTTCTGTCTGCTTGCTCAGGTTGTCCTCCAGCCTTCATGTTCCCACCCTTGTGAAAAGCACTCAGAGGGAGTGTTAGCGGCGCAGTCGACCCGCATGGCCACATGTTCAACTTCCTGTGCTCAGGGAGGTCTAATAAACCAATCACACGGCAGCAACTCATTTACATTTATACATGGAGTAATGATCACAACGAGCTGTTCAAAGTGAGCACGAGACAGTGAGAGAAAAGTGATGTAACTGAGTCTGAACGCTGATGGTCTGAATGGTTCAGAAACTGATGAGCTGCTGAAATTTTCCCTGCGTTTCTCTGAAAGACGCAGCGAGCAGCAGGAAGTGATCTGTTGAGGTCAGAGGAGAACGGACGTAGCGCTTTTTGGTGATCGGAAACAGTCAGTGCAACCAAAGTATGTCAGGTGGGCATATGAGGGATATTTGGAGTACCAGCTGAGCACCGTGGTAACGCCACAGCCTACACGAGTGCTGTTTGCTGACCCTGTCCATCCCTGTATAACCACTCTGCCCTGATTCTGCTGCCAGCAGGATAACGCTCCACGTCTCAGAGCTCACATCATCTCAGTCTGATGTCTAAAGTTCACTGGGCTCGGTCGACCTCCACGCTCACGGACGCAGCAGAGCAGAACGGGACATTTTGACGGCGTCCCTCAGAATCAGGGGCCACAGTTCATTTTATAAAGAAACAGGAAACATCTGAATATTCTTACTCGGGCACGCTCGAGGAGCTGGAACATCGGAGATGTGTGGAGCTGTGGTTAAAAATGACAAATGATAATTAAAGTATTTGCAGATTGAAGTGTTGCAGCTGTAACACGTTCCAGAAGCTGTACCGCTCAGTTTAGTCTGAATGATGCAGCAGGGTCAGCGTTCAGGGAAACGCTGGTAATCACCAGAGTGAGAATGAGGCAGAAGAAGGATGTAAACCTCTGAAACACTGACACGCGGCTCGGTGGCAATAACAATGTGTCTCTGCTGATAAAACACATAACATCAGTCGTCTTCTAAAAACCTCAAGGCAATGCAGAAAAAGCCGAGCCTCAGATAATGAATTCAGCGGAGAAGAGGAGCAGTAAATTTGAAATCTTTTGTATATATATTCATTCCCCCCTCAGCTCTATTTTTTAAGACTGAAGGTTCTTTTTTTGGTGGTGTTTTTTTTTCCCCCACAAAACTGACAGACCTGTTTTTTTATTTATTTCCTGTGTTTGAAGTTGGTTTTCCTAAAGAAATAAATTTACACACAAAGCTGGGATTCAAGTGCTCACAGCCACGCGGTGCAATGAAGACACAGAGGCCTGCAGCAGTCTGTGGCTTTGACCTAAATCTACAGGAAGATTCACTCTGACTTCTCCTACGACATGATTTTATTGAGTAGATCATGATCACGTTGACATCACCTGGATTTGGCTGGTTTCATTCAGGATTCATTGCTGTATCCAGCCTGGATCTCGTGCAGTAAACCGTGACAGCGCAGCAGCAGCGTGGCTCAGATAAGGAGGGATAAAGTTTTCTTGCTTTCTGTTCTTTTTGGCCTCATCTATCACTAAACACTGTTCCAGCAGCCTTCATGCACATCACTGCTGTTCTGCTGAACATGACAACAAGTCAGTGTGAGAGAGAGTGTGAGAGTGTCAGGTGATAACTAATCACCCTGGCTTCCTTTTTAGGGTCACCTCCTCAGACTCCAGTGGAAGTCGCGTGTTGCCTTTTCTCTGTAGAGGGAGTTGCTGGCAGGCAAATCTGGCACACAGGTGCTGCGTGAAGATTGTGCTGATGTCCATCGAGCCATTATCTGATGCTTCTGTGGGTCCAGGTGGCCCCGATACCCACACCGCCATAGCCAGCTCCTTTCGATGTGCAGGAGCAGTGATGGTATCCAAGCCCCTCCTAAATGTCTCGTCACCCTCATGAAGCTCATTTGCACTTATTTTCAGTCTTTCAGTCACTAACCAGAGCTCTGACACAGGTGAGGGTGGAACGTAGATCGGTCCATCAATCGACAGCGCCTGTTTCACGCTCAGACCGGCGCCGCTTCTGCATTGCTACAGACGCCATTCGATCTGTAACCCTCTGTCTCCTCAGTCTCATGAACCGGACCCTGAAAAATGCCAGCGCCATCACTGGGCACTCTACCCTTCTCTGCCAAAACCCATGGCCTCAAACCAGCGGTGCTTTATCTCGCCAAAGTAAAGTGCATGATAGACATTTCAAAATAAAACAGGATGTGACAAAACAAACCCAGATCCACTGAGCCGTGAAATCAACGGTTCATAGAAGAAAAAAAGACCTTTTATTTCATCTTCACCGTCCATTAATAAAATATATCTGTTTAAGTGAGCGTGACTCACCAACAGCAGAAAGTTAAAGCTGCCGATGAAGGACGGCGTTAAATATGTTTGGAGCGCCGCGTGAACGCCGCCTGCATCTGAAATCAGGGACGTTTTCAGCATCCTGAGAGCTCACTGCAAACTTCTCAGGTCGGAAAGTGAGGAAACTAATAGTCTTTGTCACTTTGGAAGTGACTGCCTTTATGTCCAAATTGCTCGTCTTGAAGTGTTGAACGTTAAGTCGACTTTAATGGCACGGCGAGTCTTTAGAGGACCTTTGAGTTTCCAGCGGCCGCGCGGATCCTTCGTCTTCCTCGTTTCCATGCGGTTGCATCATCGTCTCCCCATGTGAATCTTTTTATCTCTGCTTGAGAAGGCAGCTGGTGAGAGGTGAGCCTTTGTGTCCTTTCCAGGGTTTGTTCACTTCTTTTGTCCAACTCTTACACAAAACTGGATGTCCTACATTTTCAAAGTGGCGCGGAGGATGGTTCCCACTCTTGAGTCTGCAGTCTGAGATTGGCTGATGTGCAGATAACAAAGTTTTATGAGCAAGTAATTGTTGTTTTCGCAAGTGGGTTTCACTGGGTTTCACAATGATAAGTGCTTCATCTCGTTATTTGGACTTTGTTCAGGCTGCAGGCAAATCAGATTTCTGCCTCAGATCAGCAGGACTTGTGAGTTTTGATCTCATTCAACACTTGAAACCAATGTATTTATTTAAAAATCTTACTCAGCATAGAAATGATTGGATCTCTAAGGAAGCGTAGACTTGATTTAGCACAGTTTGCTGCTGGTTATACATGAATTTGTGATATGTGTACAAGCCTGTGCTCTTGTTTCTCTGCAGCTGCGTGTTTTCGTGGCGTCTCTTTCACTGAATAAAGTCGCCTGGTTTCAGTCTCCTCTTCCGTCGCTGTGATCTCGCCCTCTACAAAGTCTGCTTTTCTGTTTTGGTACGTAGCTTTTATCTAAACCCTCATCGGTGCTGCAGTTTTTATTTAATGGGAAATCAGCAGGCAGGTGCTGTCGATTTAGACTGGTTTGAGATCTAAAGGTCACAGGTGTGAATATGGGATTATCTGAACCTGCTTAGGAAAGGTTTTTATGCTCAACATCTATTGTGAGCCAAACATAAGAAGTGAAATGACCCCGGGAGTAAATTCAGCTTTAATCTTTGTCTGCAGTTTGGATCAGACAAACAGTGTACCGGCACAGGACATCTGTGGCTTCGATGGCTTCAAACAGAGAAGCATGTGTGGACTTTGCAGGCGTTCGTGTCAGCGCCGGACTGCACACTGCTGTTCTCCACAGAGCTTCATTAACTGCAGTGTGGACTCTGTCAGATACTTTTGCTTACAGTCTGTCATCATCTGTGTCATATTTTGAGTGATGCAGAAAGAACACATCCAAACTGAAGAGGAAATATGGCCGTTCAGTCAGGAGCTGAACTCAAACCAAGTCTGCAGCTTTCATCTTTAGTCACCGATATCCTTCTTTGACCCAGTGAGGCCACAGCAGCGTGAGAGAGGAGCAGCAGAGCAGGACAGTGGCGACCGGCAGCTTGCAGATATGCTGCAGTCACTGCAGACCTGTGTGATGTCTGCAGCGACTTCAGGCCCACACTGACTCTATGGCCTTCCTGAGCTAACAGTCAGCTAATCTACAGCTAGCTATTCCTCAGACTTCCAAAAACATATGTGGAAATGCAAAAATCGGACTTAATTGAAAAAAGCCTCAGAAAGGTTTGAGTACATTTCAGAATCATGTTCCAGCGCCTCTATTTTCACTTCTAATCTGAAACTCCATTATGCTCAGCTTGTAAATATGTTTTCCATTACCTATGAGAGGAAAGCTGTTATTTCATAAGACTGAAAGGCAGACTTGAGTTATTTCTCAGAGAGGTGTTGTATCAGTTTGGCTCACAGGAGGAAAAACATGCTTTTTAGTCATTACCTTCTTAAAATGTGACATTTTTATCAATCAGCCTCAAATTTGGTTCTTTTTTTTTGTTTAAAAAGAGTCTTTGCTGGTTTGGTGTTTAATGTGTGCAGCTTTTGTTGGTTTTAATGCTGTTTCCTCTGATTTATGAAGAACAGGCTGAGTAATTCATTTTTCATTCAAACCATGATCGTGTGATCGTTACAGAAGAATTTGGGATGGGAAATAGAAAACTGGGCGAACACAGAGTGAAAGCTTCTGCTGCCAGTGCGCCTTCATGTTTCTCTGTTATTTCCTGTCATGTTGTGGCAGTCAAGCATTTCTGGTGTCTTTTGTTAGTTTTTCTTTCCTTTGCCTTGATTAGGTTCAGCTGTTCCTTGTTACCCACCTGTTTCCTCTTCCAGCGATTTCCCTCGGCATGTCTGTGAGCGTGTCTGTAGCCCCGACCTCGTCTTTGTCATCTGTTGGTGATGGGCAAAGCGAGGTCGTGTGGATCACTGAAGTGTTTGATCCACCACTGTACCAAGGCTGAAACTCGTGACCACCATGACGTCTTTTGGCTGATTTGGCCATCGCTACATCTCGATGACACTATTTTGTGAAACAACGACGCACACACGTCCAAACAAGCTACTCATGATACAAACAAGGGAAGAAAAATAATGAGACTGTCACAACTGGGGCAGCAGTCGTGTGGTGTGAGAGGAAGGATCCAATAGCAGACAGTGGTGGCGATGCAAGTGAGTTTATTTACAGTGAGCAGGGATAACCAAAGGTGAGAGCAGAACTAAACCTAAACTGGGAAAACTGATAAACAAACCTGAACACATAAGAACACGGGGGAACTCACGGAAAGGAGGGCAGAGAGACGCAGAAATACATGGAGTAATGCAGACGACGCGACAAGGAACACAGGCAGGAACACACTATGAATACACACAAGTTAACGAGGGAAATGGCATACCAGCGGGGAGCAAAGCTGAACATAATTAGATATGACGTGACGCAGACTTTCAAAGTAAAACAGGAACTCAAACAGTTCTACACACAAAACACGAGGACATGAAGAGGGCACAGAAGGGAGAGCACTAAACGCCAAACACAAGATCAAAAGCTAAGAGTTAATACAAAATAGGCATAAATACACGATGGTGGAAAATGTAGCACAAAACACTGAGTCACCGACCCAGGACCATGACAGAGACCGTTAAAAACAGCAGTCCGTGTCTGTACTAATCAGTGTGCTTCAGGAAGACTCTCCATCTGTTAACATTCATGTTGCTCACAATAAATCCGTTTATAAAGTAAAACCAACGGAGGAAGGCTGTGTTTACTTTAACACACAGGTTTCCAGCTGCTTTGTTACACACACATGCAAAGCTAGCGGCTTGCATAGTGTTAGGTTTGATTTTCAATGAATGAAAAAATGTATATTTAAATGAAACTATTGTGTGTTTTCCTTCTTTATACGTTCACATTTTGACATTTGTTTCCATGATGCCAGGTCTCTCTTGGAAACGAGACTTTTAATCTCAATGAGATTTTTTTTACCTGGATAAATAAAGGACTAATAACATTTATTATATTTTCTGACCAATCGTAGCAGTCCATCTCACCATGCCAGCCTCCTTTTGTTTTTCAGAAACTTGAGCGAGAATTAAAAAAAAAAAGAAAAAATTAATCGCTCATGAAAACGTTTGAGTCAGCTGTAATCGATGAATCTTCTTTTTACAGTACAAATACATTTATGGTGGTGAAGTGTGTGAGTAACGCAGTGTGACGTCACCTTGTTCTTGGCTTGTGTTCTTCGTTAATGGACGTTGGGTCTGTCTGTGAATCCAGCTGCGACAGTTAATTCTGCTGATGCAGCGTTTTCAGTGAGAACGTGATAGGAACCACCATCTCTGACCTGAGGACCAAGCTGCAGAGGGCACCCGTCACCATCAGCGGTCACACTTCGTTCTGACATGGATCATTATGGTGCTCAGCTAGCAAAGCTAAAAACACAATATTTCAGGTTATGAAGAATCAGCCACAGCGTCTCTTATTATTTCTGGATAAATATGGATAAAATCTTGCCCAACAGATGAGTGAGGACCTTTCATAAGAGCAAAGGAGACACACTAACACTTAAAAAAAATTACCATAGCAACAATCCTCCGTCACCGAGGGCGGTGTGGTCCAGGACCAAATAATTCCAAACAAGCTTTGATTTGTGTTTGCAGAAATGCCAACAGCCCAGCGGCAACACAAAACCAAACAGAGACAACCGCAGAGACGCATGAGTA
>VUQR01005418.1:6093-17323 GCA_015108515.1 Hemichromis elongatus
GAATAGAACCTACCGGTGCTTGTAAAAAAAAAAAAAAAAGAAAGAAAAAAGTATCGAACTGAACGCAATAAAACAAAATGATTTCTTTGAAAGCTTTATATCACATTATATAAAGATGTGATGAGACAGAAAATACCATTACAAATTTAAAATGTTTTAAAGAATTTACACACCTGTAATAAGACCGAGATCAATAAAGAGGCACAAACTTCGCATGATAACTTTGCAATGCTAAAGAAAACCGTTGCCTCTAAAACTTCAAGCCAGTCTGGAAAACTTGAAAAAATAAAATAAATTAATTAAAAGTGACTAACTGAAGATTTTGAGTATGCAGGTAGAAGGTCTGGGAGACACTTAGAGAAAAAGAGAAATTGACATAAGAAAAATAAACTGATGAACAACTGATCATTTAAGTGTAATGTTTCTCCTTTCTTCCTTTTTAAATAGTTTTATGTTATAAAAGCAGGCCAGATTAAATAGTAAGGGGTCACCTTTCTTCATTTTACTGTAGAAGTGATCAAAATGTAGGAAAATTAGCATCTTGCTTCACTGAAGAACAAATGAAACCAGTGACTGAGACCATGAGGTCATAAACGAAGTAAGGGGGCATTTTTCAAATATAAAATCAGACTTTTTTTTTTGCAACTGAGAATAGAATTTTAAAGTAACCTCTTCATTGGCTTCACTTTCATGAGCTCACAGCTCCTATTTAAAGTTGTTTTGGTTCCACCTAGTGTTCACCTTGACTGCTGCACACTACAGCATTACCTGGGCTTATTGTTCAGACACAGAGCTGTAAGCTTATACTTTATGTATAAGCTTACATAAAGTATAACACTCCTTATAACTTGATTAGAGCATGCCGTACTGCCTCCCAAATCAAGCTAACATCTTGTTAAGTAATTAAATCAAATGATAAAAGGCTTACTTGGCAAATGACAAACTGCTACCAATTAAACAAATGGACTTCATTGACTAGACGATGACGAAAATGCTGCACTGTAAAAACATCTAGACGCCAGCAACATCCATCTTTTTGTTGCTTTTAAAGATGTGGAAAGCATATAAATATCACTCTGTATAATGCAATTGATGAATCCATAACACAGCATCAACAATGATAAGAAAAAACACAGATCTCGGCAAAGGTCGCTGATATTTGGTTTAATTGTTTTTAGAAAGCATCAAATAAGGCACAGTGAAATTTATAAAGCACAGAAGAAAAAAACAAAACAAAGCGAGTAATGTAGATTCCAGAGTAAACACATAACACATGGCTGAATGTTGCAGTGAGATTTTCTTTCTACTCGCCTCCACAGAGCTTGAGCAGGATTTTGCGGTAGTCACCAGATGTGTCTCCCTACAGGAGGGAGGGAATGAAAAAAAACAAACAAAGAAAGATATTTTTAAGAATAAAGGCTTCCTTAAAAAAAACAAAATAATTTATTGCAAAAATTTCAAAATAACACAAGGACATTACTTAAAGTCAAAACTGCATATATTACACCCCAGCTGATGTATTCCAAAGCTTTGCTGACGACAGGGCGTTACCGCCCCTCGTCTCTGGTGCCTCACCTTGATGAAGGAGTGTAGAGTCTTCCCATACATCTTCAGGAACTCTGCTTTAATGTCCAACATGTCAATCTCAGCTCTAGCTACCATTATCCTGATCAGGACGCTGTCTGTAGTACCCAGGCCCTGGAAAGGGAGAAACAACAACTGTATTTGTACTGCACTTAAACCAGAGTATAAGAGCCTGGGACTACTTTTTTTGTCAGCTACATCTACATCCAATTCATAATATATTTATGGCATAAAGTGCTGTGAAAAAGTCTTGAGCCTCTTCTCTTTTATTTCGCCTCCAAGAAGCCTCATGTTCTTGTACAAAGTAGTTTTGAACAATAAAGGTCTTTCAAATGTTCTCTTTGGACATTGGTTGATTTTTCCACTTATTTCCATTTTCACAGGAATGCTTCTTGTTTGCCTGTTTGTTAAAACCACTTAACACTAAACTATGAATATTCAAAGCATAAATACATAAAGAATGAACTAGTGTCGGGTTTACACACGACAACAGCTTAACAAAGAACCAAATTTTAAATTGTGTCTTTCGGCATCTTTGTGACTGGCTACAGTAGCGGCCTGTCACAAAAATTGCCCTCGTTCCATAAAACAGAATTTGCTCCTATTTCTTTAGTTGAACCGTCAACGAAAAAAAAATAGTGTCAAAAATAACAAAGTCTGACAGGCGTGAAATAGTATTTTTGCACCAACAAGGCGCTATTAGCTGAAACCTAGGTCAAATCTCAGCATGCTGTGCAGTGTGTCCTTAGAAATTTAGAAGAAACTATGAAGGACAAAAGAAAAAGTGGCAGGCTTAAGAAACTATCTACATCAGATCAACAGTATCTGAAAGTTCTGTTCTTAACAAATAGAAAAAAATCCAACAGAGACCTGATGCAAGGGTGGCTGCGGCTCAGGAGTTAGAAGAGGTCGTCTACCAGCTAATGGTCAGTGGTTTGATTCATGTCTGCATGGCTAAATATTTAGTAAAAAGCTCTCAAAAAAACTATACAATATTGGGCCATGTGCCGCTGGACCTGAGCGATACACCTAGCCCTTCAGCTGATCAATCTATTGTTTGCCATACCCTCATCAGAAATGAGCTCAATAGCTGTAAAGAAGCCATTAATGTTGAGGTCATACTTCAACATTAATGAAGCAGAGAACAGTACAAAAGCCAGCCAACATCCAAATGTCCTTCAAGAGGCCTGGTGAACTATATGTGCAGACTACTTAAAGAAGTTACAAGAAAAACTGGCTGAGAGAGTTCAGGTTGTGTTGAAGTTAAAAGGTTGCCACACCAAATATTGACTTTTAAGGGTCGTTAGCATTGTACAAACTATGTTTTCGCCTTATATGCTGTATTTCCATCTATGCTTACACACATTTGAATAAATCCCTGAACCCATTTCCCATTTTCCTAGCAAAATATAAAGGAACTAGGGGTGACAGAAGGCTTTTGCATACAGTAGCACTTAATAGAAGTAATTCTTTATTTGTTTTATGATAGATCTGGAAGTGAAAGGCAGAAAGTAGCTATTACTGCATGAAATATTTACCTTCATTGATTTGTATAATCGCTCAGCAAAAAAAGCCGTCTTGTTCCTGATGCATTTCACTGCAAAGTAGAAAACAAATCACCGCACATAAGATGCAAATCTGAGTGTATAATGCAGAAAAACAATGCCTTTTATAATATGAAATGTCTACAAAGTGTCAATAAAATGTGAACAGCAGCATTTATTTGATCTCCCGTGGCTGAAAATTAGGCCTTCAGTCGACCTGCAATTCCTCGTTTTCTAGATTTTTAAATTTAGGGCCAGCTGATCAGTTTAGTATGTGCAGTTCTATTAAACCTTACCCAGACCACCTGGTAAATCAGCAGCAAATATCGCAAGGTTAGGGTTTTTTACCCTTACTGTAGAACTTGGTGTTTTCTGTGGTAATTTGAACCCAAGTCTATCATCAACATCGTCTGAAGAATCACGTAACCGAAGAGACGCACCTATAGCCAGAAAGACGTCTTCCAGGCAGCCAGACATCTCCCGCTTGATGCTCTCCTCAATGTCTCTTCCAGAAATCTTCTGATATTCCTGAAACACTGGAGCGTGAAAAACATGAGTCATAAGGAAGTTGCCCATAGTGACCTCATGAGTCACCAATTAAAAGATTATGTGATTCAACAAGTGATTTTGCTCATAAATTTGACATAATCATTAAATGAAATCTCCTTGGTGGCCAATTTAAGGAAGTAAGACAATGCAAAGAATAGTCACATGACACAAAGCACTTATTCACAACGGTACCTCGCAACAGATGGTTTCGGTTCCTCACACAAAGCACTGTGAGGAATTTAACCTCGTCTGTGCCCCATCGAGCCTCTCCAGCCTCGTAGATTTCCTTTAATCACAGACATAAAATTTAAAAATAAGTAAAATAAAGTTAAGATCACAGTGGAAGTCACAAGTTAAGACTCGCTGTGACCAGGTGGTGACCCCCTGACAATCACTGGTCACAAGAGCTAAATGTTTATTCCTGGATATAAACCAAACACAAATGAAAATTTGAATTTCAGCCCTTTAGAGCTTTTCAGCCAGTCTCTAAGCCTGTGTAACTGGAGATTTAAATACACCATTTCTCCTATGACCTGAACCTTTACCTTGGCATCTTTAATAGCCTGGGCCTCGTCCACTTTGGTGCTTTCATCCCGTCCAGCCTGGAAAGCAGAAGACGCGTCAGCTCAAGAGAACATGTGTACAAGATTAAACAACAGAAAAAAGTAATAGTAACTGGTTATTTTATTATGCAGAAGTGACTTATTCTTCCTCTTCCCTAAAGAAAAGATATTAGATAAAACGTCCAACTGACATTTTAGAAGTAAGGCTGAACCTGCTAGTAAATACCAGGAGGTTAATACATCATACATATAATCTACACAGCTTGACTTTATTCTGTTTGGCAATGCTAATATGTGTTATGCTGCATGCAAATACCAGATAAAGTCCGTTTGTTAAAATTGCAAAAGTTCTAGATTTTTGAAAAAGCAGAATTAATGTATTTTTGTTTATTTTCTATGGCTTTTTTTTAAACTTAAAAGCTGTAAAACAGTGTTCGTTCTTTGGATTAATGTAGTTTTGTTGCAAAATAGTCACTTATGAGAGGTTTGCTGGTTGAGGATTTAGGACAGTTACATCAGAAAATGTTCAGTAAATGAATTTTTTTTTAAATTCTTTTTTTAATGGTTTGGAGAGATATGAAGAGCTGTAAACACTAGAAAAGTTCAGGTGGTCTGGTGTTTTTTGTACACAGCTGGGAATCTCAAATTGCATCTTTGGCCAGCATTTCACATACTGAATAACAAAAAAAAAAGAAAGAAAGATTTTAAAAGGGACACTAAAGCAGGTCGTGGGTCAAAGTTTGCTCACCGTGAGTAAAGAGACCAAAACCCTTTGAAACATTCCAGATGTATCTCCAATTACATCATCTTCCAGTGTCTTCTCATATTCTGTCATAAAAAAAAGAGACATAAAACCATGTGTCAAGCCAGTATTTTAAAAGTAAAGCAATAAGTAAACATGCAGTTCACTTCATTTATATTAAGCTCTGTTGGCTGTTATAAACTCATAAGAAAGATACTGTTAGGTTGCTACTTGCTCAACTCATTCAGTTGGTCAGTAAATGTGACAAACTACTGTAGGCACTCGCCTAACAAGAGCTTCACACTGTTGATCAAGACTGAGCCCTCTGCAGGACCCAAATAGCATTTTTTTTTACTCACTCAAGGCAAGGTTACTGAAAACCACTTTATAAATACTTTCCAGCTACTCTCATTTCACCCACAGAGGAACAATTCAGCAACAATAAAGTGCCACACAGAGAGCAGCAGTGGCTTTTATGAATAATTTACAGCATCCAGTGTTTTCTAATAAAGGAGGTCATTGCAACTCCTAAAGAAACACAGTTTTGTTGGTGCTGAACAATATCATATATCGTTGCTACCAGCTGGTAGGGAGACCTGAAGAGATGACACCATTACCTTTTTTGTAGGCGTCGTTGATGACTTTAATTTCCTCGTTTGACCTTGAGGCGAGGATATCGATGAGACAAGCCTCTTCGGTTCCAGCCCCCTGTAATAAATCAGGATGCTGTAAGCTGCACATTGGGAAAAAGGAAAATTTCCCCAAATTGTTTCATAGTGTTACAAACACTGCAACTGTTTAAATATAGATGTATACAAGTTGAGCTGCGGATTGATACACAATTGTAAAACAACAGACACTGTGTGCAGGATTAGCTCAAAATAAACTACAGTATGTAAATAACAGCAACAGGTGTGTCATTTAAAGACTGTGAACATAAATGATGATTCGTGTGACATAAAATAACTAACTTTGCATATACAGATAATACATGTTGGCCTTAGAGAAAATAGGAAAATATACAGGAGCATTACTGAAAGGCCAACAGCTCAATCAAAAAATGTTTTCACTCACCTTCATGGCATGTCTCAGCTCGTAGGCATCGTATACAGGCGCTAGCATCAGCAGACCCAGAACAACACTCCTGAAGTTCCCACTCAGCTCCGAGGATAGATCATCAGCCAGGTCCTGAAGGGGGATGGAAACAGCTGAAAGTTCTTATTGTTTTAAATTTAGTCATGCATTTATTGCTTCTAGGCTGCACTACTTCATTATTGTCATGATGTTCTAAAAGCCCTCTGAAAATCCTTCAGTTGATTATGCTGCAACAAGTATACTGACAGGGACTAGAAAAAGAGAGCACATTTCTCCCATATTGGCTTCTTGTTATTGGTTCCCTGTTAAATCCAGAATCAAATTTTAAATCTTTCTCCTCATATACAAGATGTTGACTAATTAGGCGCCAGCTTATGTACCGTATCATCCCAATAGAGCACTTCGCTCTCAGGACATATAAAGGCAGAAAGGGAAGCAGAGGCCCGTCTTCTCTGGAACCAGCTTACAGCTTGAGTTCAGGAGACAGACACCGTCTCTACTTTTATGATTAGGCTAAAAAAAAAAAGCTTATAGTAAGTTTTGGAACAAGTGAATCTAATCCTTCCTTGAAACATCATCAAGCAACTTAAAGAAGTCCGGACACTTTTCTTTCCAAGCTCCTTAGAATCCTCCCTTAGTTACGCTGCAATAGGCCGAGGCTGCTGAACAGGTTCCCTCACCCCTGTGTGTTCACACGGCACCCTGTTTAACCATTAGATATTATTAATCTATAGCCCGCCACAGTGTGTCTTTGTCTTTTTGCCCCTCCCCTCACCCCTAACCATCATGGCAGATGGCTGGCCCGGCCTTAGCCTGGTCCAGCCAGAGACTTCTTCCTTTTATAAGAGAGTTTTTCCTTCCCACTGTCACTAAGTGGTTGTCATGATATAATAAAACTGAACTGAGGTTGAATATTTAAGGGAATTTTTAGGCCTGTGCCCTTGAAGTGAATGGTGAGTGAAATGGATTTATGTTCATCGTGACTTCACTCATTCCAACAGCACTCGGGTCTCCGCTAGAGGGTGTGGTTCCTGGAAAGAGTTTTGGTGAAAAGAGGAGCTTGTTCCACTCAGCCCCACCCCCTCCCCGTGCGGGTGTCCGCGTGTACAATATGACTCACTTTTCCTGACTGCAACGACTCCGCTCACTCTGCTGTTCCCGTAGCTCCCCTCAATGAACTTTCAGTTGCTTTTATTGACTTCTTACCAGATGTGTAGTGTGTACAATATGCAGGGAGATAAATATTATCTTAATATGTCAATACAATAAAGATCCCAAGCTTCCCGTTTCGTTACTTTATTGAGCCCTATAATCAGGAAACAACAAGAGTGACAGTGGGTAACACACCTATGTGGGTTCACCCTGTGTTTTTGATTGACGCAGACCTTCCTCTTCTAGAAAAATCACAAGCCCCTCTCTGTATTAGCCTTTATTTGCAAGAGTTAATTATTTCAACTTTCCAGTTAATGTTTAACTTGCACTTTATCACCTAAAATGAGGACACTGAGGGTGCACAGCGGAGTAAGAGGCAACACATCTGCTGCCACTGCCAACAGTGCTCAAACTCATTTATATATTATTACTTTATTTAAGATGCAAAGGCACATGTTCAGTTATAAATGGAGTACATTTGCTCTCTCTCACCTTCCCCACTGTTTGTTTGTAGGCCATTTTGATGCGCTGCCTCTGCGCAATAGTACGCTGGGTCAAGATCTCAATGACAGCTGCCTCATTAGTGCCTGAAAAAAAAGTTCATAAAACTCAAGTTAGGTAATCTTAACAGCTGTTAGTCTTGAAATAAAAAGGAACATATTTATTTCTGTTGCTGGAAATGCTTTTAAAGGCATAGGTTCGGTCATTTTATGTAGGCCGTAGAGTCAGGCGACACTGCTGCAGGCCTGGAGATTATCCTAACATAAGGTTGTTTGTTCCCATTGTCATAGAAACCATCTGTTTCCAATGGAGCTCAAACTAGAGTCAGGAGAAAATTATTATTCTATCAAATCCTAACAGCATGAACATTCCTCTCCATCAATTTGCTGAATTTGTTAACACTACCAAATGCTGAACGTTATCTACATCACAGCACCTACTCAGTACCTGCCAGCTTGGCTTTAAAACAGCATAATCCATGACAAAGCTAGTGTACTACTACAGCCTGCATGATGAGCGAGACTCATGTCCTTCCTTATCAGGCGTGAAAACGTTTTAAAACACAAAGGTTAAAGATGAGTCACGGTCACAATAAAAGACTACCAAACAAATTGACTATAAAGGAAACACTAAAGATGCCCCATGACCGCGTGAGCACTGCGCAATGTTAGTTTTCAAACTTTCCTTCAGAAGAACGGAGAGACCAAGGAGACATTATTTTCCCCATAGAGGGCTAAGGATATCTTTAGTTGATGGTTAGTGGGCGACAGTGAAGCTGGCTCACTCACCAGCTCCTTTCATGGCTTCTCTAAGCTTCTGGGCATCCGTGTCCGGATTAAAATTAGCGGCTTCAGTCACGGTTCCGCGTTTTCCAATCTGGTTACAAATAACAAAACTACAATTATTCATCTATTAAACAGAAATTAAATAAGTAAACTCAATTTTTTTCCCCACTATGTACACATGTGAAGGTTTGACTTGAGGTTTTGACAGTATCTTGAATTAGTTTAACACATCCGTGTAAGAGCCACTTTTAAAGCCAGTATGCATTGCTTAGAAGCTTATCTGCCTATCGCAAATTCTATCTTTGTCAGTGAGTAGGAAAAGTGCAGATAAGCAGATATGCATTTGTAAAGAATTTACAGAAGTAATTAAAAAATATGTGTAATAAAATGTCTGATTATTGATCATTTATGCTAAAGTCAAAGGCATATGTGCTACAATGCACAAGTATTCCTCTATTTATAAGTGATAGATTATTTTACAGTTTTAAAAAGCTGGATTGACTTGCATCAGACATTATTTATTTATTTATTTTTAAATCTGATCTAATGAATTACCTTTATAATGGTTTGCTAAACCTTTACCCCTTACTTTGAATATGTGTAGGAAGTGCAACAACTCTACCGGTGATGCAAATTCACACTGACTACATGACCGTGCAGCTGAGAGAGACACTTACTGCTGCCATTGTAGGAAGAGTGCAGGTTTTCAAACTGGAAGTCCTGAAAGCTACAAAAGAACAGATTTAAAAAAAAATGCACAAGGAGTACTTTACAACACTGCAGGGGCAGAAAGCTGTTGCAGGTTTGATTGTGGCCTTCGTTAACCTCTGATCAATATTGTATGCAGGTCATCATCTCACAGAGGGTTTCCACCACACGACGTTTCGTCACGGGTTCTCGTGTGTCCCACATTTGCGGTGGCTTCCTGGGAGCTTATCTCATTAAACTTGTGTTTGTTTGGACACACCTGTAATTACTCCGCTGAGAGTACACTCCCACCTGGTTTTAGCCCTGTGGAGATCAACTTACCCTGTCCACTTCCATCCACTTATGATCCAGCACATTAAATGTTTTTACCATAAATTATACACAACATGACTCATCTTCCAGAATTTGACTGTGGGGATATTTGATATTCAAACACATGAGCCTAAACTCTGTACTTAGGGTTAGGGCCACACCTTAGCGGAGTGTAATGTAAACATGAAACATGCGATTCTTGGTCTTTCCAAAGCACAATAGTGCAACCTAATCTAAAAATCCTCATTTACGTGAACAAACTAACAGCTTGCTTTTCAGGGTAAACTCTTGCACTTGATCGTGCTTGGAGTGGGAAAAGTTATAGAAACTGCTGGATAATAGTTTACCGGCTGTTAAACCTGTTTGGCTGCTGAGGCTCATTCTTACGGATTTGATTCTCTGAAAGCGGGCAACTGAACTGTCAGTGAATTCACAGAAAAGGATAAACTGAAAGCTGAAACCTAGAAACGAAATAGCTAAAGATGTTATGGAAACTGAAACTTATTGATCGATTCCTTATATATTTATGGTTCAGACGTGGTTAGATACGACATACAAAGAGTACATCGTATCGATTAAAAATTCAGGAAGCAGAAGACTTTACAGTTAACTTGTCTTGAACTCAGTGGGCACACCCTGCAGACAGATAGACAGAGGAGCACCCGCCTAACCTCCACTCTGACAAAGTCACACCGCAAAACAACGTAAACAAATGACTGACCGGTGCTAAAGTGTAGCTTACCTGTCTCGAGACAAATCTACTGAGCCTGAAGTCAGACACGAAGGTAGAGCGTTACAGTTTAGCGAATCTACAGCTTATAACTACCAGCTATTTTTCTTGCACCTCCTACCCACGGACGTCAACTTTTTTGCAGGGTTGTCCCTGAGAGATTACTGGTGGTGCGTTCGCGGAACATCGGCCAAGGAATTTGCTACTTACAGGGGCAGAAAACACTGGAACTTTATTTAGATAATAAACTCATTCACAATAATTCTTTCGGTAATTTTTGTTTTAAAAAACAACTTTCATTTCAAACAACTATTTGTATCCTTTATCACTAGACTGCTGCATTAGTCTGCAACACTTTTCAAAAAAGCAACAAGTTAAACAGAATGTGAACGTTACCAGGCATGGAAAAATAGAGTTCAATTTTAGTCTTATAAAAAAAAAGAAAAAAAGAAATCCAGACACTTGTGAACAGAGATGAAAAATATATAATTTATTGAGAGTTTATTACTAAGTTAAAGTTAAGTTAAAGTTAAAGTTAAAGTCATCTTTATTGTCAATTCTACCACATGTACAGGACATACAGAGAATTGAAATTGCGTTACTCTCAGACCCATGGTGCATACAGTAACATTAAATACAAACAGAACATTAAATACAAACAGTAACATTACAACTAAGTATAGTATATACAATTTAAAACACGTAAAACACAATATACATGTAAGGAGCACATGGTGGAGAGTGCAAACCACGTAAACAATGTAGTACAACAGAGCTTGTAAGGTGTAAAAGTGACAGGGCAGTCTTTGTACCTGACTATGAGTGGTGTGAGGTAGTTGGCAGACCAATGCTGCACAAAGTGACTGATGCAGGTCAGATTGTATGTGTGTGAGTGTTTGTGTGTTAGAGTTCAGAAAATTTGTGGGGCAGAAGAGGGGGGTGAGGGGAGTGGGGGCAGAGCCGGG
>VUQR01005419.1:9618-27472 GCA_015108515.1 Hemichromis elongatus
AGTTATCTGCTCATTGTAGTATCGAGCATAGTATGCTTTGGTTTTAATACTGGTTTTAAACATTGATATTTACATCACCATCTACTGCACTTTGTGATTACTAATATTAACTCGATAATCCCAATCAAATCAAAAGATAAAGAGTATATACAAATGAGTGGCATCAGCAACCAGAAAAGACAAACATTCTTATAAAGTGAGCACACAGGAGGTGATATTTTTCAGGATCTCCCTTAGTCTTCACAATGAGATATGACAGAGGAGGATAAAAAGGGGGGTGAAGGGACCAGGGGAAACAAACATATGCTGATTAAATTTGTTTTAGTACAATGCAAAAGACAAGTATTACTCCATCATTCTCTAGGAAAAAAATTGCAACTTATTGTTAAATAGTCTTTGGTTTTTATTCATTTTTTTGCTTATGAATGTTCTTAACTGAGTGAGCTGTCACTGTGCTCTGTGTATCCAGTGCTATACCCTCCATTGTTTCTATCTTCCATCTGGTTTCCATCAAGGTTCCTGCAGGTTTGCTTTTGCGACCTACCAGCAGCTCTCTAATTCTTTGCCTACCAGTTCATCCGCTGGCTGGCATCACTCACCTGCCAGCTTCACTCTTTGCCACAATTTTCCCCTCCAGCCCCCCTCACAGGCCTGCCAACCAATCGAGCTTCATTGTTATCCATTAAAATAGAGACCCATCAGACCCGCTCCTGTTCTGTGCCCTGTGTTTGTGTCTGCTCGCTGTACTTAACAATATTTGTCTTAACAATATCTAAGTTTTACCCATAGTAAGTGCTGTTTAAATATTTAAATGCTGAAGAAATGTGTTTGAGTACTTTTTTTTAATCTCACTTAGCAGAATACCCTAGACCCTTCCTTAGGAGAGAAAAGGAGATAATGCTGTCCCACATCTCCTTGTGGCAACAGACACATAGATGTACACCACTTAGATGTGAACACCTGTTCAACTGCCGTTAAGGGAAATCTCTCATTAGCCAATCTCTTAGCAGACACTCAGTGCATTTAGGCATCTATACATGGAAAGATGACTTGCTAAACTTCAGACTGAACATCAGAATTGAAAAGAGGTGATTTTGAATGTGGTATGATTGTTGGTGTACAACAGGCTGGTCTTAGAAGTTAAGAAACTGCCAATGTCCATGTACCAATGTACCATTGTGCCATCTCTAGTGTTTACAGACAGAAGTCAGAATAAGGCAAGGCAAGGCAAGGCAAGTTTATTTATATAGCACATTTCAACAGCAAGGTGATTCAAAGTGCTTTACAGAGACATTTAAAAAAAAAAACAAAAAACAAAAAAAAACAAATCATGAATTTAATAATAAGATAACATAACCAGTGAGCATCAGCTCTCTGGATGAAAGTGTCTTGTTAAAGTTGGTGATTAGAGGATAATGGCCAGACTGCATAAGCTGATATGAAGGCAGTAACTGAAATAGTCGTTACTACAAAAAAAGAAGAAGAAGAGCATCTCTGAATTCAAAACACGCCAAAACATGACCAGATGCACCACACTATCTGAAGATCACACCAGGTACTATTCTTGTCAGCTAAGAACACAAAACTGAGACTACAGTTCACACGTGCTCAACAAAGTTAAACAACAGAAGATTGTAAAAATGTCTGGTCTAATGAGTCTTGACTTCTGCTGTGACATTCAGACGGTAGTGTCCAATCCATCCTGCTGCTGTCATGCCAATATGGACCAAAATATCTGATAAATGTTTACAGCACCTTTTGAATATGTGCCATGAAGAACTAAAGTAGTTCTGAAGGGAAAATGGGGTCCAACTGGGTATCAGCAAGGTGTATGTAATAAAGTGTCCAGTGAATTTAATTTTCTACACTTTGATCAATTGGGGCCGATACCGTAAAATGTGCGCGTACTCATACTTGTAAAAGTTAACCGATACCAGCTTATTTCTTGAGTCAGATGATGGCTTGTCCTTTCTGTTGCAATTTTTTAGATTAGCCGCTAGGGAGACATGTTGGGGAAAACAAACTGGAGGCTGTTGTAGCTACGCTAAACAAAATGTCAGCAGTGTGGACTTGCTTCATAATATGTGAAGATGACAGAAGCAAGGCCTAGCGCAAACTGTGTACTGGTAAAGTGTCCAGGGGAGGGAAGGAGAGTACATCGTATAATAAAAGCGATTTAATAAAATGTCTGAGGACACATCATGCGCTGGAGTAAACTAGTAAAATAAAATAAAACCTGTCCATCAATTCATTGCATTTTTGTGTGTGGTAGACGAAGTATCTGTTTTTGTACTCGGTATCGGCAAGTACTCAAATCCAAGTATTGGTATCGTATCGGTTTGAAAAATTGGTGTTGTTGCATTCCTAGTTTTCAGTATATTTTTAAACCCTTGCCTCAATAAGCTTTGACTTGGATCATAATCAAGTGTTTTATCACCGTAATTCATGTAATTCAAACTTTTTTTCATATTTGGGATTAAATTGAAACAGTGGATGATCTGGATGTGAAATCCAAAATTTAAACAGTGGTTAATAATACAAATCTTAGATTTACCAGATGGTAAAAATTTAAAAATATCCAACTAATATTAGTGAAACAGAGTCTGTTCAGGTTGTTAGGCTTGACAGAGAGGGGCATAGCAGACATACTACTGAGACCTCCTATATAGAAATGTGGCTTTTTATTAGTTATCTACACAGTTAATCAACAATTTATTATTTAAAACAATGAGTTATAAGTAATAATCACAAAGCTGAATGTCTCTAACAGACTGTAACATCAAGGTTTTCAGTATGTATTTTGATATTAGAATTCCCCCCAACAGGCACATGCAGTATTGAGGAAATGGCAAATACCTGAATGTGGTTTGAAAGCATAGATAAAGGCAGTCGGACTGCAGCCTAAGCCCCATCCTCTTGGTATAAAGAGCTTTCATAAATGCCCCTTCTGATAAGGATAAGGAATCCATGCTTTCCATGCTTTCTCCCAACCGACGCAACATACGGCCAAAAAGACTCGAGTCCATGTTGGCCTCCCTCAAAAAGGACAGTGGAGAAGAAAAAAAGTAAAAAATAAGCAGATTGTCTGTCTTTTTACAGAACTTCCAAGAATTTAAAAATTAAATATGATTTCCTGTTTTGTTGGGGCTAAATAAGTAAGTACAACATTTCCCCAGTGCAGACAGCACTGAAGCACACATTGCACAACAGGGACTGATGAAAAGAGACTGGGGACAGTTTCTACATCCTCTGCAATGAAGTCACCATCTGGTGAGTAACAGCCTCTGACAAACACTGCACTGGCAAGGTCAGGAGAGCCATGAGGGAACTCTGGTGTATAACATTGACTGTGTGCCGACCAGTTGAGCACTATAAGGACCTTTATATATTTCACCCTCCCATGGGTTTCAGCCTAGACAGGTGGCAGCTAAAGCACATCTTTCAATAAATTCATAAATCTGTACAAGAAGTACTTGGTTATTTGCTGTAGTATACAAATTGCGCTCTTCTCCCGTAAATGCAAAACTAGTGCGCTGTGGAACTTGTTTTCATTTTTCAACCTAATGATGCATTATTTTGGTGTATGCCAACACACCAACGCTAAACCTTTAGATATTCATGTACTATTTCAGTTATGCTTTAATAGGCATGCACTGTGTTCATTATTGGCATGTCCTCTGTTCAAAACCCATATCAGCATCTTAATGACGGTGAACATGATGCCGTGAGTCTTCGCACTTGTACCCTCCTGCTGTGATGAATGCCTCTTAGGGTTTGCTGTAACGTGAGATGCTGAGCACCATAATTTTGCTCCATGTGTGACATTCCTCAGCTGCCCTTTTGTTTATAATTTGGAAAGGTTAGCAACAAAGTTGACGAGAAATCGGTTTTCCCAAGGGGCCACATAAGAAGCTGGAACTGTTGTGCATACCCGTGCCAATAAGCTGAATTCAATAGTATTTTAATGTCTTTATGTACGTATTGGTTAGTAACATCAGTCCCTAAGGTTTATCTTTCCTAAGGTACTGATGGAGCTCAGAGGATTGCTGACCAATTTATAGATCTTCATGAATGAGGCTTTAACAATTCATTTTTACTTGAAACTAGTCAGGAAATACACATTCTTCTCATTTTGGTCAGTACCACGGGGTAGCTGAAACATCAAGCATAAATAAAACAATAATTGTAGACATTATTACTTTCCTGCACCAACCATGTTGAGGAGAAGAACAAATTAAGAGGAGAAGGACTGAAATGGCTAGACTAAAAAAGCAAAAACATTTTTAAAGGTTCATTTACAAGTAAAATACTTGAAATGGCAACATGAGGTAGCAGGTAAAGCAAGTATAATTCACAGATTACAGGAGCTAATTCAACTGAATCTGTCAGTGAAAACAGAGCAGTTAAACTTAGTCACAGAGAAGTTTTCCCGAATTTCTTATTTTCCTAATTAGTAAACTGGAGGAATCACTGACAAAGTGATGAGATGATTTCCAGTTAAGTTGCTAGCTGCTCCTTGATAAGAGCTAGCCGGTTTGTGATTACTGGTTGGCATTTGGCAGGTTCAGGAAAAAACGTAATACATAAATAAAAAGGTAAACTTCAGGAATTACTGGAAGCAGAAAAGAGAGCAAGGAAACTTGGAGCACAGAGCAAAGGGTTTTTTTTTAACATGTAGGGGCCAATTTACCTCCATAGAGGTGACACAGTCTTACAGAGAATGGATACGCAAGCCAGCCTTTAACTACTGCTCTACTGCTGGAGACTGAGAAGGTGCAATCATTGCACTTGAAAGGGTGCGACAGCTGACGCTTGGGTAAAACAGAGGCAGAAAAACCCACAGGACTGTCTCAACTGTGACAAATGAAGAATAACAGGGAAGAAGAGGCTGGTTGAGCAGGAAGGAGACCAACGTAGTTGTTTGAACTGTTGTTAAAATAGAAACATTTATTAGTGTGGCTAAAGTCAGATTATATATGGTAATCTCATAAAGAAATAATATATTTTAAAATGAATATATACTCAAAACTTCACTCTTTCACTCAAACCTTCCTGTACACAACTTTTCTCTTGTAAACCAGTGAATCTCAGTTCAGGACTTTCCAGCCCCAACACTCTTCGATTCCTTCTTTGCTGCAGATTTTCCTCTCATTACAGGCTTCTTACATCATCCCACAGTACAAAGGCCTGACGCATCCGCTTCAATTCACAGTAAACGGCTGATATGTGTGAATGTATCTCTTTAAATATCGGTTAAAGTGGGAAATTAAATTCTGTATTAAGGATTTACGCCTTTCTTCCTCCTCATTCATCTCTCATCTTCATCCTGTAATCTTTTTTTCCTCCTTTTAAAGCCCAGACAGCTGAAACCATCCTGCTCCTAAGCTGCTTCTTGCAGCCCAAAATGAGGGAATCGCTTTTCTGTTCAAACTGGAGGACAGAATTTAGAAAACTAGATATCCAGATGGTCATAGGAGATTGAAGGCAATGCTGTCATGCTTTTTCTACATGTTATAGAATCATGAATATCTGACATGTTTCACACTGTGATTCCACATTAAGAATCTTAATTTCATCACAATTAGTCACCCTACTGATCTCTTCAAAGAGCAGAGTCTTGGATGATTTCAACCTGTAAAAAAATGAAAATAAAAAGCTAAAGAAAATGAAAGTCACAACACAGCCAAGTCCGTGTACGTCTGGTAGCTGTCTCAATCCCAGTTACATGGGGGAGGGTTGTGTCAGGAAGGGCAATCAAACATGCGGATCATCAGGAAGCATTTCTGTACCAGATCAGTCAGGAGGTGAGAGTAGGGACTCTAACTGGTAACGGGAGAGATTCAGCAAATAGGTTGGCAAGAAGGAAGGTAGAAGGTAGATAGACCAGTGTAAGAGAAGGAGATCCAGGAGCATTCAAGGCAGATATAAGCTTTTCTACAATGGTATAGATATAAAGAAAAATGGAGTAGAAGCAATCTTGAAGTGTGTGAAGAGTGTAAGACGGGATCATGAGTCTAAGGCTAGAAATCAAAGGTGTGTTATTGAATGTTGACGGTGTGCATGCACCACGGGTTGGATGTTAGGAGGGAATGGTGTTTCGAGCTGATTTCAGTGGACATGTAGATGAAGGGAACAGAGGTGATGAGGAGGAGTCAAGTAGGTCTGGTGTTAAAGAGAGGAATGGACACGGACGGCTGGTGGTGAATTTCACAGCAGAGATGGAAATGTTTGTGGTGGACATGTTCTTTAAGAAAAAGGAAAAACACAGGGTGTGGTACATAAGAGAGCAGAAAATTGCACACAGCACACTCATTTATCACTTTTAGATCATTCAAATAACGTTCAAGCACATTTTCTCAGACTGCAGGGTGATGCTTGGCTTTATCTAACAGCATCGTGTTCCTCTTTTTGTTTGAGGCTCATTAGACAAAAGCGAGAACTTGTAATTGTTTCCTTTGCGAGTTTCTGCATCTGTGCCTGTCTGCTAATGTACGTGCGCGGTTTCCCTTACGCAGTCATTTCTTGCATTATTTGTCACTGACTGCATCAGAGTGATAGGGACTCGTGTTCATTTATGAATTACTAGCAGTTAAGATAAATTACTAGTAGAACTCTAATCAAAATATAATTTTCTTTAAGAAAATCTTTAAGATTTTCTGTTCATTTTCAGTTTCGAGCCACAGTTTCATGTCATTTTTGTGCGCATTCAGAAATATTTAAACAAATCTGTGTCAAAGTCCTGCTGGTTGAGACAACCTCTGACTTATTTATAAAAGTCTGCTGATGATACTCTGTACTTGTGAGACATGCTTTGGAGACGAATTCAAAAGAGTTAGAACAAAGACACTTTGACACCGTCAGAGAAATAATAAAATACTAGCAGGAAATTGAATTTTTAATGAATCACAGCGCATTCCTAGAGTTGCTGTGTGTCTGTTTTGTTAAATGCACAAATGATCGCTTTTCATCTTGACATTTCTTCGAATTGTTTCTTCACCACCTGTGTGGTTAAGAATGCTAAGGAATGTATCTATGACAACTAAAAGTACACATTGTTACGGTTTATGAGAAAAATGTTTTGTAGTTCAGATTTAAGCAAGCGTCTCTCACTGAGCCCTGACGTTTTGATGACATACTGCCACATCAGTCAAGAAGCTTGAGCTCAAACTGTTTGATGCTTTGGCTTTTATGTCAAAATCTGGGCAGGCCTGACAGCTGGTGATGGAAACTTCAGGAGGTGATGCATCGAGGGATTGGACAGGATGGCAAGATTTGGAAACAAAGCCAAGAGTGGGAGAGACCAAAGACTGTGGAGAAAAAGGGGATAAACAGCACACACACACAAAAAACTGCTGTTGTAGTTTACACATATGAACATTCACAATTTAAATCATCCTCATGGATTCGTTCTCATTGAGAAAACTAGCAGTGTTCGATGCAGTTGCCTTGTAGGGTGACCAAGTACAATTGTCCCACCACACGTGTACCGTACCCAACTCGAGCTGAGCCTCAACTGGGCCTTCTTAAAAAAGCAGACAAAATGCATTTCACACTAGTCAAATAAAGTTGGCTTTGAAGGGCCAACATGTTCAGTCACAGTATGGATTGGCTACTGTTAGCATGGCCTAAACTGGCTCCTGCAATCTAAGAGAAACCTGGAACCAACATATGGGACTCCACTTTCAATCACTGTTGTGACCTTTCACTTTTTCTTAAGGTTTAGGTGGTAAAACTAGTTGTTAGAAAGACATCATGGCTTAGATTTAAATACATCCCTTTTCAACAATGAACACTTATAGATAGCTCACTTCTCAAAGCTACCATAGAACTGTGGTCTGTTACTTCTAAAAGATGAGCCCCATTTTACATGTTGTTTATTTACTAGGCTGTAGAGGTCACTTAATTTTACTGTTGGTCTAAATAAAACACTGCCATTATTTTTTCGACTGAGATAGTTTTTATTAACATTAAGGTCTGTCTCAAAGCTGCTTAATGAAAATAAAATCTTTTGGCAGCTATAGCATTGTGCATTTACTGTATCTGTCTATAGTTACTGTTTGTTCACAGGAAGCATGTGAAATGCACGCTTAATTCCCTCAACCACTTTTTTAAAGCAGCGAGTCTGGTGTTGAAGCTCATATTCATCATTGTCATGGTCTGGGTCAGTCACGGTAATTTTCCACAGCATCGGCTCTCCCCCTCTAGGTGGAGCCGTCTTTGCTCCTCCCTGGATTCCCACCTGATGGCAATCACACCGGCAGTATTTATGACCAATGCTCCCAACTAGTCTTTTCCAGATTATCTGCTAACCCATTCAGTACCTGAGACTTATCTCTCAAACTTCGCTTTACTTGCTCTTCTGGATTCTTGTCTGCTGCTGCCAATATAAGCCTCTCATATTCATATTGCCAATTTCACCTGAAAGTGGCAATAGTTGGGTCCATCTCTCTTCACGGCCTGCTGTGCTTTGACAGTCATATAAATATAGTCTGAATAAGTTTTGATGCAGAGGTAAATCAGTATCCATAAAGTATCCATATAGTATTCATATACTGTAGAGTATATAAAGTGCCTTTCTTCCACAATAAGAATACTGTAGACCTTTTGCAGTCTCATCTCTCTGGGAATCCCACTCCCGGACACACTCTGATTTTTTTCACTTACCCAACTTTCAATCACCATTACCTGAAAGCCAGAGCCATCTCCATTATCTCCACTTGATGTGCAGGGACAGCACAGGTCATCTGGAATTGGTGAGCTCTTCACCCCATGAAGAGCAAGACCAGACACCCAGAGCAGCCCGATTTCAGCTCATTCTTGTATCTACAATCTCATTTTTCTGTCGCTGACTGTCGACAAGAATCATAAAGAAGCCCCCTAAACATAGATCCTCACTGAGTCTCTCTGTTCACTCTCTATTCAAAGATATTTAAGCATCATAAATAATTCTGCACAGAAATAATAATTAGATGTTTTTTCTTGAAAAGGCGACCTATGATCCTTGATACGCACAATGTGGAGGACATTACACTGACTTATAGTCTCATTTATTATTATAGTGTATTTACCTTAACTCTAAACGTAGTGACACACAATATGACTGTGTAAGCACATTTATGTCAGCACAACATGAGTAATATCAGCATGCATTTATACACACACTCACAAACACAAATACCAAGAGAAAACGGTCATTTTCTGTGATTCAGTTTCTTTTCTTTTTTTTACTCCCGGATAGATAAATTGAGCCTGGAGTCTGTTGGAATGAAGGTGTTATGAATTCAAACAAATATTCATATAAAACAGCCAAAGGGGGAAAAAAACACCGTTTTAGTCAGAGTAATAGTTTGTGGTATTTTAAAACCTGTTTTCTGATTAATGCCGGAGCATTACATTACTTCTAATGACATATCAACACAGGACTGTGGGGGACAGGGCTGACAGGACACCTGATTAGTACTCTAAGGTAAACATTACAGTTCCATTCTCTTCCACTAGAGGGCAGTACAACTACCTGTTCTAATTAAATGGGTTGTAAACTGCCAGTAAAACAGAAGAATGCAACAGCAATAGATAAATATTTGAAAAGAAAAGGTAGTCAGTCTGGTCTGGGTCCTGGAGAAAATTCGGAGCTAGATGAAAGCTCTGGCATGAGTAGTGGTCAGAAAAAAGCAAAAGGGGTATACTGGGGACAAACCGAGCCAATTCTGCTCTTCCCGGTGCATGGGGAAAATTATTGATCTGCTCTTTGTGACATTTTTGTTTGTTGGTGTGCGGTGTGATTTTACTAATGTGAAATATGTTCCAAGGCTCTAAAATGTTGGGAAACACTGCCTTAGACAATGAGGGTTTTGGGGGTAGTATGCGTCCATGAGCACTGTTGACCACCAGTCTCCTGTCCCCTCAATTTTAATAGCACTTTAGTTTTCACACAGTCACTATTTACACCTCATACACTCAGCTCCAAGTACCATTTTTCACACGGACACGTGGATAGGGCAGTGGGAAGGTTTTCTTACACCCAGATGTTCCGGCACCCTCTATGGGGTTAGCTGTTAATCTGGGGATGCTAGTGGCTGTGGGCAGCACCATTCCATCTGCACATCACAGGGTGGAGTATAGGTAGATGTGTGTCTTTGTGTTAGTGAAGGACTACACCTGGGTCTGGGGCTCACTGAGCTTTGCCCCTCCCTCTCTGGGCTACATGACTGGGCGTTTTGGTGTGGTTGCTGGCCTGCTTCCATGGGGGTTGTGGTTTTGGGTGGCATGGTGAGGGCTCCACCGGGTGTCCGGCCTTGTAGGTTAATTAATTTGATCACATCACTCTAAATATATGTGATTTGCAGGTTTGTGGTGTGGTGGAGAAAACAATTTTAATAACAGACGACCTTTTATTTTTAAAGTCAGTTTCTCTTCTCACCAAAATTATCAGCAAAATGCAACATCTTGTTTGTTGTAGTTTGGCATTCTGGTACTCCTGGGACTAAAACAACATCCAACATCAACCAAAATCCTGTTCAATATTCCATGAACAGTTGGGTAGTGTCACAGTAGCTACATCGATAAAGCAAACAGAAGCTAATGTGCTTTTATTCTGGTATCTCAGCTTAGTACCTCAACTGTACTGGTAACTAAGCTGTTTGTTGATGTTTATGTGTCACTTTCCCAAAGCCTTCACCAGATTTTCTGGCATTCCGGCTAATCTTTCTGGTTTTTATGGTCATTCACTGAATGATGTGTAAACATCCACGCTAGAAGGAAAACCAGAAGCAGCAGCTTTCTTTTGGAGGAAGTGAACAGTGCCATATTGAAATATCTGGCAAAAGATATGCAACAAAAATCAATTCATCTGCATGAGAAGCTTTTTGTTTGAAAAAGAGAACATTTTCATTATAACACAGTAAGTGTATGTGTGGGTGTCAGAGTAAAAGATAAAGTAACAAAAAGAATAGCCTCTGGGTATTAAAGTTGAGAAAACAATCCCACACTCGCACAGCAAACACACTGATACTGTATATTAACACACACATACACAAATACACAGTGAACTTCCTCAGCCGAACAGGTCAGTGTCATTGAAGTTCAAAACCACCAGTGAGTAACTGAGGAACCATCAAAGCTCTAATGTAATGTAAAACACATAAATATGCGAGTGTGACTTGAATGCAGGAAGACTCCTAAATTCACATTATTGCCTCACAAAGGTTACTTGCAAAGATGTTGTCAATGATTGCAAGATGGGAGATTCATACAGACTTTTTTAAAGTCTTAAAGCTAACCCAGCTAACCCAAGCTAACCTGAATAAAACCTGCTCTTTGGTGCTGAAATGCACTCAGTATCACTTGAGGACAAGATATCAATTGCATTTTTGTTATTGGTGCCGTTTAGATGATATTGACCTAATTCATGTCAAAGATAAAAATGCCTGCCGTGATGGTTTCGCTCCTTCTGCCGCTGATTCTTTTCTCTTTCATTTTTCCAAATGTAACATCGTATTGCAATCCTCCTCTTCTCCTAATGCGTCCAAAGGATCTTATCTCTGATCTTCTTACATAATGATCTTTTGCTGTTTGCTCTTTTTGTATTTTAAGTTTTTTTAAAATGTTCATCAGTTTTTTGGTGTTTGATTCCCATCATCCTCCCAATGAACCACATCTCTACTGCATTAATGGTGTTGTTCATTGTCCATATCAATATGTGAGGATAGGTGCAATGTGTCTGTAAGCTAAAGAAATATCTTTCCTGGTTCAGAGAAAGCTTTTTTTTTGCTATTGCAATCCAAAGTTTGATTTCATACAATGTTGCTGTGAGCTATAACGCAGCTCTAGTTTTAGTCAGTTAAATTCTAATATTTTGCTAGTATGCTTGTCTGTACTGGTTACCATGTATCCTTTACTCCTTTACTTTTTCATTTTTCTGCACAGCAATCATATCTAAAACAATATGGAAGCAGAAAGGAAAAAATATGTCCGTCTCAGACAGACACACTATTGCTCTCTGCTGACATATAATAATGGTTGCAGCATCTAAGGGGAAAGGAAAATACTTCATGACTTAGTCTGACACAGTCATCCATCATAGTGACGCACAGTCAGATAATCAACATCTGGAATGAGCTGGACAAGTTGACCGCTTCCTCTGGGTTTTAGGGCTATAACTTGAAAATAGACTGAATTAATTTAAAATAAGGAAATAAGGAATTTTTAAAATTAATATAAGATGGTTCAAAAGGTTTTTATAAAAATTCAAGTTCAGCTTGCACAGTGGCTGCCTCTGCAAGCTGCTTTGCAACCCGATCGTGGCTCAAAGAGTTGGCAGTTCGTCTTGTAATTGGAAGTTTGCCGGTTCGAGCGGCAGTCTCAGTTGTTGTGTCCTTGGGCAAGACACTTCACCCGTTGCCTACTGGTGGTGGTCAGAGGGAAGGGGACCGGAGGGACAGCCTCGCCTCTGTCAGTGTGCCCCAGGGCAGCTGTGGCTGCAACGTAGCTTGCCATCACCAGTGTGTGTGTGAATGGGTGGATGACTGTAATGTAAAGTGCTTTGGGGTCCTTAGGAACTAGTAAAGCGCTATATAAATACAGACCATTTACCACTTTCACCTTAACCCTTAAAATTCTAACACGCAGTGTCAGTCGTGACTGTCTTTGATCTCTGCCCAGTACTGATTCGAGGTCTTGCTGCTCTCCCTGCTTTCCTTATCAAAGGATGAGGTGGTCCCAGAAAAAGTACAGATAGTACTAGTAAAAAGAGAGAGAAAAGAAATCTCTTTTTATCAAAGATGCTGATTGAAGTAATAATAAACGAGACAGTCAGTTGTTATTTATACAACACAAGCAGAGAGGGCAGATAAATTGATTTAAAAAGGCAGTCTGGGAAGCATTTTTCACATTCACTGAAAGGATCAGTCAAGCTGATATCGATGTAGAGGTCAGCCGTGTGCATAACTGGAAAAGAAAATACTCAGGGGGTTCAAAATCAGTTGCCAAGACAGGAAATATTCAGAGGCTAGATGAAAGAACTAGAGAGGAATGCTGAAGATGTGAAATGCTTTTGAATTCCCAAATCTCATCCTTTATGGCATGAGCTAGTGCAAAAGTAGAGTTAAGTAAATAATAACAATGATAAAGTGAAGAGGGTCAGTTCTGTTCAAAACTTTAAAGAAGACGAGAAGAAGATGAGTGTAGCATCTAACAAAGAAAGCAGAGAAATGGCAGTAAAGTGAATGAATCTGGGTAGACAGCAAAAAGCATCTTGCAGATGTAGTCACAGAGGCAAGAAACGAGACAAAGTACTCTGTTTGGTAAAGATGAATGACAAGAACAGATGGCTTGATTAATGTTGAGCTTAGAATGAACCGAACTGAAATTACCTCTCTCCCAGGATGACATGTATACGTTTAATCATCTTCAATAAAATGTAATGAGGTTGGTGAGACTGTAAAATGACCACAGAGAAACGGTGGTGAAAACTTTAGCAAAAAAAAAAGACAGGTAATGTAATGTGTAATGAGAAGTGTTTTGCACTCTGATTAATGAGTCCCATCAGGTCCTTCTGTTGAGATATTCTTATAGGGGTGATCCGGTTGGAAGGCAAAAGATTTGGGAGTGGCTGATCCCAAAGTGTACATATACTAATTATTTCAAAAGGAACAAACTGTCCACATGAGACTAAAGGAAACTGACGAAGGGCTAAAAACACCCAAACTAATTTCATGCCATCCAAAAAACATTTGCTGACGTGGGAAATGGATTTCTGTCACCCCTATGTTTAAAGTCTGCATATTAATCTGCTCTGTATTTGTTTCACTGATATACTCAATGGCAAATGGCTTTTTGTTTTTCACCTGAAAAATTGCATTTGCCATCATCAGGATTTGTTTTTGCATAGAAGAAATATTTCAAGTTAGTATTCAAAAATTAATTCAGTTTCTGAAAAAAGTTAAAAAGAAATCAGTAGAAGTCAAAGGATTAAAAAGCTGAAATACTGATTAATTACAATCTTCGTCTTCTAAAGTAATAGTCAATTCAAGCTCTAAATAGGTCAAGGAAAAATCAAGTATTATTTGATATTAGCACAGTAAAAGCAGTGTAAATACTGTATTAGGTGTAAAAATGTGTGCCAAAAAAGGAATGTAAGTGAAGTGTCAGTTGCTACGTAGCTAATAGGTCAGCTGAAGTGCGAGCAAACAAAGTGCAACAAGCTAAGAGGAAGATGGTCTTCCCATGACAAAATACCTGATCTCCTCTTCAGGATCATCCCCTTATAGAGCTCCTACTTTGAGAACTTCTCCCATTATAAAAGTCCACGTGTATTTGTGCAGCGGTGATTTTCCTTTGAGCTCTTTCAGTGCATAAAAGAGGCGACCAACTTCACCTTGAGTTTTATTTCTGAGAACAAAGTTGCAGTAAGTCACATCTGGTGAGCAAGGTGGAGAGTAAGCATGTATTTTGTCGCTGTCATGTTACGTTAGTGTGCACTATTGCTTGTACGTGATGGCTTACCTGTATGCTTTCCAACAGAGACCTTACAGTAGTACCAGTTATTCATAGTCAAAACCTTTGGGCTGATGCACTGCCCATTGAATACCGAAAAATGTACACTTTATTTTCAACCAAGTCTATTATTTTGATTCTGGGTTTAAAAGATTTCTTTCTAAGCAGGTTTTTAGACAAGAAATTCAGGCAGTTTGACACAAATGTTAGTGATTGGTTAGAGTCAACGTTGAAATCACAAATACACAGTCAGAAGAGTAGTGACAACACTGAAGGAGACATCTGTCAATTTTAAATAAAATATGATGTAGAATTTCTTTTTGTATAGACACACTATTGAAAAGTCCAATTACAAAGTTAGTTATAGGAGCTGTTTTTGAGCACCAAAACATATTTTCAGTTATCCTTTAATTTTCTCAAAAATTGTCAGTGCACCTCATAATTCAGTGTACCTTATGTATGAATTCTGGTTGTGCTTACTAACTGATTTTATGTAGTACACGGTGCTCAAAAATCTGTCAAAAAATGTTTTAGTACAACTTTGGTAAGCTACAAAGCCGCACCGCTTGGATTGTTCGAGCATTAGCGATCTGGGTCAAAAACTCCGTCTGCTTCAGGTCCCAAAGTCAAATGAACACTGCAGCATCACTGAGAGTTAAAGACTGTCTAAATTCTTTCATTTTTAATAAAAATGATGTGTTGCTGCTTTACCAGGTGTAACAGTTAAGTTTAAAATCCATGAAAACAGAACTGATTAAATTTAACAGAGTTAGAAGTTAGCTCACTAGTTTCCACCTAAAAATGATATACCATGTTCTGAGTGATTTCTGAAAAAATTAAAAAGTACAGCTCTGCTATCACTTCTAACATAAATGAAGACAGAAAACCAAACAGCAGTGACATTTGTAGGGTTACTGAAGTTGGGCTAGCCGGTATATAATGATGTGCTACGTGATCGCTAGCGACACAGCTATGTTAACATAACATAAACACTGTGAAGCTAGAAGATGTATACTAACTTTTTTCCACTCGATGAAAGTTAACTTGAAGGTTCCTGATGGTTAGGAACAAATGAAAACACATGGCAGGATGCTGTAAACCAGAGGTGACAAACTCAAGGCACACTTTAGGTCCCGTGCCAAACAAGATAAATATTTATTGAACACACAAAAACAATGTTTTTTTTAAACATATATATGAATAAAAACAGACAGGAATATTATTCCAGAATAAATAAACTTAATTAATAAATTAATTGATAAACTTGCTCTCCTTAAAAATATATCCTGTCAAAACTACAGTAAAAATGGAGAAGCTAAAAAAAGTTATAGAAATGCATCTTTCTAATAAAAGTTTAGCAGACTATTTTCATTACTAGCGAAATATCAGAGTTCCAAAAGTCAGGAAATTATTGTTCCCTTCACTGTCACCTTTCGCCTCCCCGCAGTCTTTGTTTTCCCCGCTAAGTATCGTTAAAGTGACCTTTAAAGATATTGTTGAATTTTTAAACTCACTCGATCAGTCATGTCTCTGATGATAGATCCGTTGGCCCTGCAGCGCTGACCGCTGCATCCATATTCATGCAGCTTGTTTCGGTTCTCAATCATCTGGCACTTACTACTCACACAAACACAATCGCTGGGCTCAAAAACAGCCAAAATCAAGAAGGCTCCATTGTTTTGGCTCATTCATTTTCCCACCTCCTGCTCAGTCTTTCCACCCTCTATCCCTCTTTTCTCAGACAGGATGAGGTTGCCCTTTCCTTTCTGTCCAGCCGGGGAATGCTAATGGCAATGCAATGAGGCCAAGACAATTAACAAGTACACACACATACACACACACACTATGGCGTAAGCAAAACCCAAACCAGTTTGTGCTTCAATGGACAACAGAAAATATACGCTTGCAGGCTGAAGTCCATGTACAAAAGGAAACAATTGGTAGTGTCTAGTTTTTGTTTCTGCAATTCTGAACCTCAGTCCAAGAGCGAGAAGTAGAGGCAAACAGAATCAGACAGAAATGTGAACAAACAGACGGAGTTTGCTAGTGATAACTGCATACACAATGAATGCTAATTTGATTTGTACAGGTTAGCTTATGACAGAACATGCAACACCATCTGCTGCACATATACCTCCTCAGCCCCCACTCAAATCAGTATACTGTAAACTGAATGTACACCAGTCAGGTAACTCTGTTTGACCAGATTCTATTAAATGTAACATTTTCCATTATGTAAGAAAATTACATGAAAAAAATGTATGTGTAATTTCATTTTGGGCTCTGTTAAGGGTAGCAGCTGAAAACTAACCTGGGTAAAATCCAAGCTTGTTCAGCTGAGAAACTCAGCAGCACAGAAAATCTCCCTTGGTGTTCCCATAATAGCTAAACTTGGCTGATTAATTATTTATGACAAATGCATCGCGGTGGCGTTTATGTTAATCTGAAAGAATCACTAAAGGCCCAGCGAGAGGGGTATCCCCCACCGAGATACAGCAGATCTAAAGGATTCTGGGGTGATGCTTTGATCACCTTTCCTTGAACCCACAAAATGCTGTTTTTTTACAGCTTTAAAGTTGGGAAAAATGCTTTTAGATTATAATAAACTGTAAAATTAGACGGTATTCTATTTGTCAAGCAGCCGACAATAAAACTTAATGTTTCCATCATCATGAAAAATATTATCTTAAATTCTAAGTTAACTTAAACTCTAACCTAAAAGAATAAAGTTTAAACATAGCAATCATCAAAAAAAGTATTACAAAATGCTAATTAAGAAAGAAACTATAGGGCAGGCCTATTTAATTACTTTCTCTACTGGGTCAGATTTCAAAATTGTGGATCAGCTTTTAGTCGGATACACAAATCTTTATTATGCATTTTACTGACAACATTTATAAGTAATATTTTGACTGATATTACCTCCATCACTACTACAAATACAACTAAAAATAATAGCAATGCACAATGTCTTTTGAATATTTTCACAATCTGCATCAATTCAACAGCTGCAGCGCTGGTAACACAAACATTTTTATGGTTTTATTAACCTGCATTAACTCAGTCCCAGCTACTAAATAAACATTAACAATAACCACAGCTTTGCTTGACCGTTATTCTCGCAACTTTAGTGCGAGAGGTGGCACTTTGCTGTCCGTTACTGTTTCTTCTTCGCTAAAATCAATGACACACCTAGAGAGGCTGCAGATGCATTTTCTTGTGCACTGCAGTAACAAGTGTAGAAGAGCTCCAGTTGTATGATGCTAGCAGGCGCCGCACTTTGCTAGCCCTCTCTGATGTTCCTTCGGGAAATTGCGCTCCAAACGTCTGATGTTTCTCCGTGTGGTGTCTCCAAATATTA
>VUQR01005421.1:12481-37648 GCA_015108515.1 Hemichromis elongatus
ACAGCCCACAACCCCCCCCCCCCCCCCTTAAGGCCAACCATACTAAACAAAGTAATAAAGCAATAAACAATTAAATAACAGAAAAGTTTCTCTTTTTATCTTTCTGCTATAGAAATTTCTGTTTTTATGACTACAGTTAAAAAAACAAAACCAAACAAAAACTAAACAGTCTGGTCAATAAGCTACCAGGAATTTATATGTTTATTTTTTACCATAGAGTAGAGTTGTGTTGACAGATTTCTGCTGTATCGGCAGTTAAATATGTTATTTCTGTACACTGATAGAAAGAGGAGTTTCACTGGTTTGGCCCACTTAGGGTCAGAGTAAATGAAACCGAGTGTGCCCCACAATGTAAATGAGTTTGACACCCCTGGTCTGTTGCAATCTTTTCTTATTTACTAATGTCTCAGGCCTCTAATTTTATGGTAAACATCCACGTGTACAATAATGACACCATACATCACCACTCTCTTGGAGTTTAAGATAAAAGTGGAAAATAACAAGCATTACAAGAAATATAATATTTAATTTAGTGAATGGATCAGACTTTGAAAATGAAAATATCCTGACATCTCTAAAAAGCCAAATGTTGTCTGTACAATACTAAAGAAAACTTAATAAATTTTTTCTAAGATGCCTGTATACATACATACAGACATGCAAACCTTATTATGTTACTTAATTATGTTAATTCACTTCACATTGGAGGAATACCTTTGTAGCTGTGATAAATTCTGTTGCATGCGCTTTTCTAAGAGCAGTCTAGGTATAAGGGTCTTTCTGTCTTCTCTAGATCTTTTACGGGCAGAAGAAGTCTGGTCAGCACTATAAAACTAATTACACAATACTTGACCATACCCAGCTCCTCTCACGTGGATCCAATGACAGGTGAGAGGGACTCGATCCAGCCCAGGCACCTGAGACAGCAAGGTCCAAGGCTGTACCTTCAGTGCAGAGCTCTCAGCATCTTATCACTGCTGCTACTGCTAGCTAACTGCACCAAGCCAAATGTTGGGACTAATAAAGAAAATGTCTTCTTAAAAGGAACAGATAAAATGTTATACTTAGTCATGTGCTTAAAAATATTTGATTTCAGTCTTTTGTTGTGGTTGTTGATTGGTAAGCAAGGACATCATCCCTTTGTCCATAATTTGATTTGTCATGTGCATTAAGAGGGAATGAATGAATAAAAAAGCCAAGCTTACTCAGGTGAAAGAAGAGATCTGGCCCCAGTACTCACGCAGAGTACCCCACCCCCCCAATATCAGCAGATGTCACTGTTGAGGCATTTTAAGTTCAACGACACATTTGTTGCAAATTGAGAAAACATTTAGTTTGTAATTGATAATGAAATTTATTCATTATCAGATTCATTTATTATTTTAGTCAGTTACTTTTTTTGATATCCTTTTTTCTTCAAAAAAAGAAGAAGAAGAGCAACCCCCTCTGCCTCAGTTTTGCTGCTGATTTACACATTTTAGATTTTTTGTGGCTGAACTTGGATTCAAAATTAATTCATTAAATTGAAGGTTCCAGCCATTACTTCTGTCTGGAGGCTGCTGTCTGGTAGCACAAAGCTTCTGGATTGGCCGGGGTCTTTGCATATTCTGTGGCGTGGGTTTGCTCTCAGTTCTCCTGCATTCTCTCACATTCTAAATTCTTTATTGGTCATGGATATGATATAGTTAAATTGTTTATAGTGAACGTAATGTAATCTAATGAGCATTGAGAGCTCTGTATACAACTATAAAATGTGATATAACTGCTATAACTGCTTTTTTTTTAGGTCATTAATCAGTTAATTGCACTAAGTACTTCCTTTTCAAAGCTTGTTATTCTCAACTGATGTAAATAATGTGTCATTTCATAAAAGTGTGGTTATAATGTTTTAACATTTGGTCCAGTCTTATGTGTTGGCCAATTCATTATAATATAAAGGTCATAGGAACAATCTAGGACCCATCAAATGTCTGACTTCACATATTGATCAGATAACTGTCGGTATAGCTTTACAAGCTCACAGTAAATAAACATGAATTGTCAACTCCGATGACCTGCAGGTTTTAGATCCAAAGACCCAAATGCAGGACTCGTACACAGGAATTTAAACTTAAAGTGGTAGCTTTATTTGCTGGGAAAATTATCCATAAATTAACGTTACGAAAAACAAGCCAAAACTTGGATGTGGAAATGAAGAACTAAACACTAGGAAACAACAAACATTGTCATTGTCAGAAACAACATTGTCAGTGTCAGAGACAAACAGAGGAAAACACAAGGTTTAAATACACAAGAGAGACACAGCAGGAGAGCACAGCTGGGAGTAATCCAACATAACGAGACAGCAAGGAAGCAAAATTTAAAAAAAAAAGACAAAGGACGCAAGACTGTCAAAGTAAAACAGGAAACCTAGCCTTGACAAGGAAACACGACTGACTGAAGAGACACAGAAGATGCATGAACACAGAGACCGGGGAGACAAGACAAGAAACGAGTAACACAGGGGAGACGCAGTGACAAAACCAAAGACAAAATCACCACAACATCAAACTGAAAATCAAAAACTGAATCAAAGAATATCAATAATCACACACGCTCTAATGAATGCAAGGACACTTTATCTGGAGGAGTTGGGGATCAAACCACCAATGTTTCAATTAGTAGATGAATCACTCTAAATTCTGATGCTATCCAGCCAGGCGTTGAGGTGAATCCCACTGTTGCATTTGTTCTTTAATTACCATAAAACTGATGCTGTAGTTTGGTTTGACAAAATTCCTCATGTCTGTAGAAAAACGAAGTAACTGTTAAGAAACTACAGTTTGATTGTTCTGTATCATTGACCTAGCAGGAAATGCTAAGCTTAATGGTTAAAGCTTTAAATCAGGTAGGACAATCTGACAGGTTTAGGTTGTGAGATTGATGCATTTATGCCCATCTGGAGGTGAAGTTCAAACCATTATTTTTTTTCATTTTATTAAATGAAAGAAGCTTGGTATTATTACTGCTTCTGGATAAAAGAGAAACAGGAACAGTTTTTATTACTAATCCATGCAGTACTGGTGTTAAACAATGAGCACCATTTGCTGCTAATGTCTGAATGTATTTTACTGTCAGCTATAAACATTGGACATAGAACAGATTTATGACTGTATAATTCAGAATGTATTTGACACATGACCCAAATTTGCACAAATGGTGACATGAGCAAAGAAGTTACAAAAGAAAAGCTCACCTGTTCCTCCATCTCCTACAAACACATCAGAGCTTTTTCACAGAAATCTGTAAAGATGGTCAGCAAGCACAAATCGCTTCATTTTCTTTGCACCACTCTGATTGTTAATCTACTTTTTTCCAAAATAAGATTATACCGTTGCTCTTTAAAACTTTCTGCTTTCTTTAAGCCTGCAGCTGTCCAGAAGGCTTTACTGTGTCGAGAATATCTTAAGAGTTCCTCTTATTATTATATTTGCTCCCAGCTCTAATCTCTATCAGTATGTATATTGACAGTCTGCAATTTTTGTTTATGGCTATTTTTTTATCTACTAAATAAAGACATGCATGCCAGTGCCTGGGGAGGAAAGAAGATAAAGACTTTGCATTAATAGCAGTTTGCTAAGACATAATGCTCTGATAAAGCCAGCGTCTTTGTGTGGGCTGGATTGAGTTCAGTGCCAGTTCTGTGCAACGTTTGTGCAAACCATGAGGCTTCTGTAACAGCTCCCATAGCTTTCGGGGAGACTATATTTTGTGGATGCAGTCAAATATTTTTTCATAGTTAAATGACAAAAGTTGGGATTTTTCATTCATTTTTTAAAGAAAGTGTGCAGAGTTTTAAATCCTTTGGCAAATATTTTACTCACTGCTTTAATACGGTCTGTGCTGCACACACTCCACTCATGCTGCTTACTATACACTTTTGCTGCATTTGTTGTGACTAAATACTATTGTGAGGGAGCTGTATTGGAACAAAGGCAGGAACAATACTAAACTGTGTGAATGGAAGTGTGTGCAGAGGCAGCAACAGCATCGCAGGGCTTCTGTGCTTCAGCTCGATTTTGCCCATTTGGGTTTGTATTTGAGGCCTTTGTTGACAAAGCTGCTCCTGATGCCAATTGGCAGATTTTATTGTACTTTCTGTTGTGTTCTTTGAATAATTTTTCAAACTTTGGCTTTGGCCTCAATTAGCTTAGTGTTTAGACCAGCGATTCAAGGACTTGTATTGTTGGTAAAGGCATACAGAAATGAAAAGAGCCATCCCAGCAAAAATGAAATGAACCTCTGATTTTACGGTAAACTTCAAAAACCATATTTACACATTCAGGACGGAAGCAGCTAAAATTTCCTTGTAGGAATATTCTTAATAGAGTTTGAAACATTTAGTGAGGATTGTTTTTTAATTGATCTTTAATTTATTTTCGCTAGTATCATCTGTACCCTCTCTGTGCATTTATACTACCGACTGAGCACCACGCAAAATGAACTAGGCTGAAATATTTAGATTCTAAGATTCTTATATTTCAGTCTTTCACAGAAACAATATTAGTTGAAAATATGAACATGAATATTTTGTTCTGTGCCATAGCACTGCACAATTTGACCTCCTTCATCCTCGATTATGTAGGTTGCACTTTGCTCGCTGCTCAGCTTTAGTAAATCATTTTGTAAGTGTTTACTGAAATCTTGCAGAGTGTGACAGGGTCTTTTATTGCCTTTTATTGTGAATGCCCCCCCTTCCCCCCACGAGGTGCTCCCCCTATACCTCTCACCCTCAAAAGGCCTCGGGAGGCTCCTGGGCAACTGTTATTTAAGAGAAGCCTACTTTGTAGCTTAGGTGCTTTCAGAGCTAAGACAAGATGGCTAAAAGAACCACAGCCAGCACCTCTCTATTTCACTTTATTCTCCTTTGTTCACACAGCTCCTAAATCTCTTCAGCTGCATAGGACAGGAAAGAGTCCACAAGTAGAACTTTATTCCATATACCAGCTCTAAAGGACTAATTAAAAAGAGAAGGGTACAGATGGTAGAATGGTATAGTCACATGTGGTATTGACACAGTTAGGGGCATCAGTTTCCCTGCTTTAAAATATATGTTATTAATATTATGGCAGACTTAAGCTTCATAATTACATATATCTATCTGTAATGTTGTTATTGTATTTTCTTTTGTGTGTGTGATTTACATATCATTAGGTCTGTCAAAGTGTCATTGTTCAGCAAGATACTAAACCCCAAGTTGCCTCAATGTAAAAATCATTGTGGCTGTGTCTTAGAAAAGTATTGTACGCATATCATTTTACTGTGGCTGTAGTTCCGGAGGTAGAGCAGGTCATCTACTAATGGGAAGATCCCTGGCTGCTGCAGTATGCATGCCAAATATTCTTGGGCAAAATAACCCAGCAACCCCAAGTTGCTCTCCAATGCATGCATTTAAGTATGAATTTGTGTGAATGTTAGACAGAGAACACTTAAGTATAGAAAAGCACTTGTTTGAATGGGTGAGAGTAGAGTACTAAAGTACTTTATAAGAATCAGTCCATTTACTATAATTACTCTGTTACTACGGTTTGTAAAGACTTGTTAAGGGCTCATTTCAGACATTTCTTTCTTTGCAGATGATTGTTGTTCTCAGTAAATACTAATACTAAAGTTAACTAAAGCTAAACAACTGCATTTTGCTCTTGCCCAGGTGTGCCCATAGCTTAAACAGGCTGTAAATAAACTGAGACAGTGAACTAAAGAAAAATACTCACAGACCATTTATCTCTCTCACATGCAAACACAATACCAGAGGACCAAACAGCAACATTAATATTCCATTCTGAGAAAAAACATTGTTTTTCACTAATAAATTCATTAACTATTGAGCCAGCAGTCTGTTTAACTGGTCAGAGTCTATTGAGCTGAACTGAAAGCAGATCCTGGGTGTAATTACACTGGAACTAATATGATTTTCACAATGACCCATAATTAGTTTCATGTAGCTCTCCAGAGCATTTAGTCATTGTCCCCATGTCTTGGTCAAAATGGGGAACAATTTCATTAGTATTGTCAATCAGACTGACTGTTTTCATACTGGATTCTTTTAGCAAATGTCTTGCATTAAATCTGTTGTGCATATCTAAATATTAATGCCTTAGGAGGGCTTTTCTGTGAACTTAAAACAGCTGTTTATACCTCTGCAAACATATGCCAGCTATATTTGACTTCTACATTTAGTAAGCCTAATAACTGGAATAGTTTGCTTCATATAGTTAGAGATTATTACGAATGTGTGCAATGATACAGTAAAAATAATACGCAAATATAATCCTTGTGATTTGTTTATAAAAACATGTTATAAACATATGGCAATTTTATGTTATGATAATGTAAAATGCAAATTTACCAAAATTATTTACAAACCCCTAAGTTGTATATTTTAAAGACTACTTCAAGTTAGTCACAGGGGAAAAAAAACAAAAACAAAACAACAACAGAAAAAGAATCCCCTTCTTTTTCCCACAATGTGAATACAGCTATTAAACATACCCCTCAATAATAAGAAATATAATTCTAAAGAAAGGACGAACAGTCATCAAAAAATTGTTCATGGGCTCATTGCAAGGTTAGAAGAAAATATACAAAATATTTTCCTACCAAAAACTATATTTAAATATGTACATTTATCACAATGTATTATATGATGGATTTATGCATAATCTTCACAATTATTTTATTACAACTATCCCATTGGGAAATGTGCATTAAGCTCTAGCAGACTTTTTTCATCATAATCTTACTCAAACATTTAGATCAAGGTGATTCAATTCATATGTAACCACACACACACACACACACACACATCTGCACACATTCATGCACACATCCATACAGCACTTTATTTTATGCCTTCAAATACTTTCTAGTATTGGAGTTCAGTGACTTTCCCACAGGAGATACACTGCATGTAGTTGTGTGCAATGTAAGATAAAACATAAAAGCTTGGATGTGTTTCAGCGCTGGTTGTATTTACTCTGTGTTTGTTATAGCTGCACATGTGTTACCCTGTGTGTGAATGTGTGAGGGTGCTTGTGTCTGGGGAGCTACATCACGCTCCCATTCTACAGATAAGTCATAGCATGCCAATCGGGAGATCTGGCGTGGACAAAGATGAAGTCCAGGTTTAGCCCCTCTATCGGCTCTAGGCGTCTGTCTCATTACCATAATCTCTGCTTTCCATTATCAGCTAAAAAGAGGAGCTGACCCTCCTGATCCACTGGCCTGTCAAACTTTAGTCTCATCCATGCTGGGGATTCTTATTGTGCTGCCTTCCAAAGCAAGCACGGAGCTTCTGCTAGCATGTGATACCAAACCTCCAATGGTGTTCAAGATGTCATTTGCAACACTGCAGATCACACTGTGCTGTGATTTTTTTTATTTAAAAGTCAAATTCAATGAAATTCTAAGTGAGTCACAGCTCTGGCTTATATAAATTAATTCTCAGGCACTATATTTTATATAAAATCTGTACCCTGAAGAAAAATATTGTTAAAATTTAAATCAAATGTTATTAGAGCTGAATCATAGACACAGTTCCTTATCCTTTTGATTGCAATTTTAATATAATTTATGGAGCTTGGTTGTGACTAAAAGACTTTGTGTTTTTGACCAAATTGTCTCAATTGGTGGAAATGGTACACGAAAGTAGACTGGCATTTATATAGCACTTTACTAGACTGCATTCCACATAAAAATGAAAATGAATCTGTACTGTACACAAAATTTCATCGACATGTATGATTAGACCTCACCTAAACATTAGAGCAAAAAGGTGCCATATTCAGGAAGTTCCACTCAATCTACTCATCCTATACATGAATCACATTTATTTTAAAATACACAATTTAGCCACAAATGGATAGAGACAAAGAGACAAAGAGATTGTTACTTGTTAGCTTACTGTATTTTTTATTTTTATTAATAAAGTGACCTCCCATGGGAGCAGTTACCCATAATCATTTGCTAACTACCAAATTCTGGTACTGTACTCCTAAAAGTTTTAATTACATTTCCTCAGCTGGCACACTCTACATCATGTTCTTCTTCAGTGAAATTGCATGATGTCAGAAATCAAAGCAACAGAATGATCTCACAACCTGGACAGACACAAACTATCTGCAAGTATTGCTATCACAACCTATTTTATTTAGATTTAAATAATAAATAATACATGAGAAAATGTGTGCATAGTGTGTAGTGCACTTTTGAAAATCATCAATCCTCATCATCTTTGCTGTTTTAAAAATTATCAGCATTCTGCACTGTGAACATGTTCATCACAAACTAGTGAATCATAAAAAGGAGATATACAAGAAAAAATACAAGCTTCAAAGCCAGTTTTCCTGGCGAGGATGCTTTTTTTCTTTCACATTCCTCCTTTGCTGCCACCTCTGCCCTTCTCTTGCCCTAAATCCAGCAGCATGTGGAGGGAAAACAAATAGAGTCTATCCTGTCACAGCAGCACCCCGAGGACTCTGAGGTGCCTTTTGGAAAGTGATCCCAGTGGCCTCAAGTGTTGTCACGCTGAGTTAGTGCCAAATTGCTTTGCAGCAATCCCTCCTACCCCACTCCTTCACAAACCTACCAGCTTCGAATAAAACACATACAGTATATTGAGACTTACTTGTGGAGAAATGTGGAGAAGTATAAATATATTTTTTTCATTATTATTTCTTACCTTGGTCATTAGGAAAACAAACCTTTGAAGTGACTAAATGTTGAAAGAATTGATTTAATTAATGCAGCAGCATGTCCTGTGGCCACATGTAATCCGTTGACAATTCTCTAGTGGGAGTGTTTGGCAGAGAGTTGGGGGTGGGGGTTAGGGGGAATACAAAAACATATTCTCCCTGAGACTCTTCCAGTGGCCTGTTCTGGGAACCTCACACTAATCCTGTAATTCCTTGTTTAATTAAACTTCATAGTCAACTCTGTAGTTGTCCAAGTCAGTTTAACAGGCCTTTTCTTTTTTTATTTTACCAGCAAGACCAAATTGTAAATGCATTGAGCTTAGTTAGTTGAATTCAGTTTGTACAAAAAAAAAAAAAAATCAATAACCAGGAAATATCCACAGCCAGAGCTCACAGTCAGTGTTTAGTACTGAATTACTATAGAATATCTGATAAGTATTTAAAACTAAATCCTCAGTATTGTGTTAGAACTCTTTGTCATCAGGGTATTTTTGCCCTTTAAAGGCCTCGCACATGCAACTTTGATGGAACAGAATGTCCTCTACGCAGGCTTCATTACTGCTCATCTTTTGTCATGCTACATGTTTGTAGATGACTCTTCAGTCCATCTTCATGTGTCTGCACAACCACTCTGAACACTGACAGCCTGAAAATCCTTCCAACCTAGAGCTAAGCACACTAACATTGATGTTATTCTGCTAATGGGCTCTTTATGCTTTAACTCCTGTGCAAACTCACCGTCATGGTCACAGATCGAGGGTCAACTGACACATTTCTATCATTCATCATACATCACATTTGAAATTAGATTTTATAGTATAAGGCTCAATGCTGGCAAATAAGCCCTAAAATGGTTGAAAATGTTGAATGGCATCCCACAATTTGTATTAATTATTAAGAAAGAACAAGCTTAAATTTAGCGAAACAAAAATCAGAATCATCCAATTTACTGTAATTCACTCCATATTTTTCTAATCTTCTGGAAGATTGCTTTTAAAAACACGGAAATGTGCCTGAAGTCATAACACAAAGACGGAGTGGAGACCATTATAACTGCTCTAAAATCCAACTGTTTTCATAATAGAATTACTAATTTGGTAATAGCAGTATGGAGATCATATATATGTATGTATATATGTACATAAGATGAATCTTATTGTTTTGCCTCGCGTCGGATTGTACTGTATCTCGTCTTGTCTTGTCTCATTTTGTCTCACTTTGCCCTAAATAAATATGTTAGAAATACGCTGTTCAACAAATACTCTGGATGGTGTTACCTTGGCCTCCAGTAATACTGTGAGGAATCAATCATTTTTGACAGAATATGGCCTTCACAAGTATGTAGAACTGCTTTCTTCTATTTCTTCAACTTCTCGACACGTAGAAACATCCTGCCTCAGAGTCATGATGAAAAACTGGTTCATGCATTTATTACTTCTATAGTGAGTCTTTTGTAACTATGGCTGCCCCTCACTGAGCCTGGATCTGCTGGTGGTTTCTTTCTTCCAACCTTTGGTGGGTGGACCGAGGTGGACGTAGTCGTGGTTTTTAATTTGCTCAGGGAAGAGGTTGTCACTGCATGAGCTGTTATCAAACACCACTTCCTAAAATGTAACCGTGGTTAGCTCTAGCAATTTGCTCTGGTAGTAATGGCCATTCTTGAATTTACAGATCACTTTCTGACCTACTGCCAGCTCCTGCATGGCAGCTTTGCTGCACTCAGCTAAGGCCGGGGCTCTGTGTCTGTGGCTAACAGGACTTTGTCTCCTTGCAGGCATCTGGGCAGACAGCATGTTAACACAAAGCTAGCCAAGAACCCAGAGTGATGTTAAAGCTGAGTGTATGCTGAATTCAGCTAATCACTGCCTTGTTACCTGTTGAAGATCAGCAGTCACACCTTTTGTCACCATTTCTACCTATTCATGTTCCTAAAGTAGAATAACTGTGGTGATTGCTTTGAAGTCTATTTGGGCGGTTTGGCAACTTTGCTTTTTTGTTGGTTTAAAACAAAGACTGTATGTGTGTTCTCATTTCAGGTCATTTTGCTGAATAATACCAAAGTAATAGTGTAAAGACATACCTTCTTTAATGATTAAGAAGTGATAATGGCACTTTTTATTTGGTCTTGCGTAAAGAACAGAAATCCAGTAAATCACATTCTTAAATGGTCTAACAGTCTGATTGGTGAACCACAGCTGAACCTAGCATTCCTGTACACCAAAGAGTTATAGTGGTTGCCTGGTTTTATTTTTACATAGGGAGTTTTAGTTTCTTCCTTCTGGGTAAAGGTTTCTGACCCGAAAATGTAAAACAACAAGGTTTAAAAATACCTTTGTTGTAGCAGCCATTACTTATTTATTGTGTGTGTGTGTGTGTGTGTGTCTGTATTGAAATGTGCATGTGAGTGCATGAAACAAAGGAACCTGAAGCTGAACCGTTGTTTTGATAGCAGACTTTCAAAATGTCAGTATTTCAAATTAGTCAGTAAACCAAGGGAGTGTGTCTTTATGGAAGTTTAAAATAATGCTAATGACTTTTAAAGATGAGGTCATGGTTAGCATCCCATTTCAACTATAAATTAGAGTAATTTCTTTGTACATTTCAGTTGTCCTGTGAATATTCTGCATTAATACATATTCACTAAAACATGATTACTAAAGTCTTCCTAAATGCTCTAAATAGCTTTGTATTTACCTTATGCTTATTAGGCAGCCGGATGGATGAATCGTCAGATGTGGAATCAGAGCCTGACCTTCCACTGAAGAGAAAACAGCGTAGGAGTCGGACTACTTTCACAGCAGAGCAGCTGGAGGAACTGGAGAAGGCTTTTGAAAGAACACATTATCCTGATATTTACACAAGGGAGGAGCTGGCCCAGAGAACAAAACTTACTGAGGCCAGGGTCCAGGTAATGCATTACTATTCAACTGTCCAATAATCCATAGATCTCTCCATCCATCCGTTAGATCCTTCATCTGTCCATTTTCATTTCATCCTTGATCTCTGTTTTTTACTTCAAACCCACAAAGAAAGAGACATTTTTAATGGTTTGGTTTGAAGGAGAAAGACTGCCCTGTCATTTTGAAAAATGGTCTTGAGCAACGGTTTTTCAGGTTTCTGGAAACCTTCCAAAGTTTTTTAAAAAAATTCTTTTTAACTAATTTTTCCTATTCCATTGAACATATTTAGATGTGTTTTGCATGTTAAATCTGACCTATGTATCATTCAAACATAAAAAGTCACCTTACTCAAAGAATGAATCAGTGTTGTGTCTGTCGTGTTTGCCAAATGGTGGAGTAACAGGACCCAGTAACAGGCCTTCCGGATCAATTACAGCAGGATTATTTACAGCATGAACATGATTTAAAACATCATTTTATCAGTGGTGATAGTGCCAGCATCCGGTGGGGCAATTCCTGCCAAACACACTCTCCACAGTTCTATCCAAAATATTTACAAAAACCTTGGTGATCTCTCCAAAACTCTCCATGGGTTTCATAGACACAAAAAGAAAAGAGGGTTAGTTTCCTTTACTAAGAGAAACACAACGAGATTACTTCTTTGCATGAGCCAGGGTTCCACTGACTGTTGTCACTCAACGATCCAGTATCAACTGATCGTTGATATCTATTTTTTAGTAGAGTGGTCAACACTCTACTAAAAAATAGATAAATAGATAAAATTACCTGACACAGGACCCGAGCAACATCTCTGGTCCTTCACTTGACCCATCTATTTCTCAATAAATGTGACGTTCAAGAAGCCATTTGTAAGAAAGGAAAACAGGGAGAAAAGGCTGAGGTACGCCACATTAAGGAAGAACTACTGGCTGCATTTCAACCAGTGGTGTTAAATTGGTGAAATTATGAATACAGAAATATACTTTCAGATTTAGAACTGTACAAACTCTGTACTTCTAAGTATGTTTGTTTTCAATACATCACTGTACATATTTCCCATATTCTTAGCAAAATATAAAGAAATGAGGTGTGAGTCTTTTTTCACAGTATTTTATATATTTGTTCAGTGTGCAAGATGTGAGTCTAACTTCTGGAGACTCTGCCAGCTGTTCACATCTCCACTAAGGAGACTGGCTTTGGTCTCTGTTTGACAGCTTCACAGTGCCTCAGTTGTGATTGGGAAGATATTGTAGAGTTCTAACAACAGCTGTAGGTTCTCAGCAGTAGGGTGGGTGCTGCATTCCTCTTGCATGTCTCACTCCCAGATTCTTGGCTGGAATTTGTTTTTCCCACCAGTTTAGAGTCTTCCACTCACTGTAAAAATCAGAGCAGATCATGGAAGTCTTGCTCTCAGGGGAACTTTAAGTCATAACTGCAAAGTGGATCAATCAAGGCACAGAAAACCGAGACAATGAGAAACCAGCGTGGCATGGAAACTCCTCCATAATTGCCACTTAGGTCATAAATGCCAACCTCAGAATTATCTGTATGCCTCGACTTGACACTGGTCATCTTACATTCATCCTACACACAAAATCAGTTACTGGAGTACAAATCTTTTTAAAAATCCAACTCGATGTTCTTGCTTTGAAGCTTACTATTCTCATTCATGTTGACTAATTTTTTAACTTTGGATAATGGTATCGTTAAGTATACCTAGTTACAACTTACACAACATTTAAATACTATTTCTGTGTCCTTAGGCTGACGCCATGAAAGGTTTCAAAAAATACCTTAATATTAAATACTTATAATATTGTATGGTAGAGATATAGATAGATAGATGTAAAACAGTTGGGCATTGTTTCAGCACTAAATGTATAAACATGGAAAAACAAAAACACAACCAGTTATAGTCAGCTTTTATGATTGTCTGAAATTTAATTTATCAATATGTGCATAGAAAATTCAGACATACAAAAAAATTACTGAATTTGCACGTCTGCATATAGCAACCATTTTTGTACTAAACACATGTATCATAGTTGGTCAGAATCATTTAAAATGAATCGGGTTGTTCCTTGGGAATCCATGACACACCTATGTTTCTCTCTGTAGTACTGACCCTTATATGTGGACATTGTAAGAAATTACACAATTACTCCCCTTCAGAACATGACCACCCTAATTACCGACCAAGTGGGTCCCTGCTTCTGGAACTGTCTTCAGTGTACAAACTACCATGCAATCAGTAGCTGGAAGACAAGTAAAGAAAGACATAATGTCATAAGAGCCACTTATTTCTTCTGCTCTAACAAAACATTTCAATTTCTCCACAAAATTCAGTGTGATTTGAATGTGTTGTTTGGAGTAGTGTGTTGAGAACTCAAGCCAGGAACTTTGAGGTGTTGAAGGTTACAGATTGATCACACTGACAATGAACCTTAAAAGTACCCCTTATTTAGGTATCACTGGTAAACCATACTGACTAGGTATAATTTCCTCTGGGTATAATCAATTGTATGAGATATGATAAGAAGCATTGTCTGCTTGAGACAGTCTATGAACAGTCTTCAGATAGTCTATGATATTAAAGGTTGGGGCCTTGTGTTGCTAGGACAGGCTGGCACTTTCATCAGCAGTTGTTCTGCTTCTGTATCCACAATGTTGTTCTTTTGGATCACTGAATATGTGGCTGTTATTAGTTTCACTTGCAAGAATTTTTTGGTGTGCCATCAAAGTTAAAATCTTTCACAAGGATGGCATGCTCTGCTTGAGTTAGTCATCTGTCAGATAATTTATTCTCCCACTTGTCCACATTCTTGGAGTGAGGCATTCATCTCTTGACCAGCTGTTGAGATCATTTCAATTTAACTAGCCATCCTTCCGTTTTCTTCCACTTATCTGGGGTTGATCAACAGGGTAGCAGCCAAAGGAGAGGAGCCCAGACCTTCCTCTCCCCAGCCACTTTCTCCTGGGAACACCAATGCATTCCAAGGCCAGCCAATACATTTAGTCTGTCCAGCATGTCCTAGGTCTGCCCTGGTGCCTCCTCCCACTGGCACATGCATAGAACATCCTTATAAGATGTTTGAACCACCTCAACTGGCTCCTTTCAATGTGGTAGAGTAGCAGCTCTACTTTGAGCCTCTCCTAGATGGCTAATCTAGGAGAAGCCATTGAGGAAGCTCATTTCCCATTTGTGATCTAATTTTTTCAGTCACTCCAGAGTAGATGACCATAGGTCATGTCTGCAGTGACATTCTTGGTGGATAATTGGAGGGTACAGAGGTCAACAAATACAGAAGTGGAACAGGGTGCCGCTGTGGAGGAGTGGTCTGACATAGCACGAGGAAAGGAAGCCTAGAGAGTGTTTCTTCCAGAGGCCCCAGCTAGAGCCCCGTCTTCACTCACTGGATTAAGTTTTGTGGACACTTTCCTTGGATGATGGATTTTATCTTATTCCACAGTAATGTCGGTGAAACTGATAAAAAATTAAGTTTTTGGTTTGAGGTTCAAGGATAACTTTTGTACATCATACTTCATCCATCCATCCATTCGCTTCTGCTTATCCTTTTCAGGGACGCGGGAGGCGCTGGAGCCTATCCCAGCTGTCATAGGGCGAGAGGCGGGGTACACCCTGGACAGGTCACCAGTTTGTCGCAGGGCTAACACATAGAGACAGAAACAACAATTTGCTTTCACATTCACTCCCGCATTCACACCTATGGGCAATTTGGAATGATCATTAACCTATCCCCACAAACAATACATCATACTTTAGGTTGGATATCTCCATAGGTGCATTACCAGAGTGGCACCATTTTTCACTTACAGTATCTCACAAAAATGAGTACACCCCTCACATTTTTGTAAGTATTTTATTATATCTCGATCACTATACAACCGTTACAAGAGCTTGGTCCGCATAGCCGGCACCAAGTCGGACTCATTGGTGATGGACTCCGCCAGGGCTGTCCTTTGTCACTGATTCTGTTCATAATTTTTATGGACAGAATTTCTAGGCGCAGCCAAGTGGTGGAAGGCTTTCACTTGGGTAGACTCTGAATCTCATCTCTGCTGTTGGCTTCATTGGGTGATGGCCTCCCTGGAACGGTTCTCAGCCAAGTGTGAAACGGCAGGAATGAGAATCAGCACCTCCAAATCTGAGGTCCTGGTTCTCAGTTGGAAAAGAGTGGAGTGCCCACTCTGTCCCCAAGTGCAGAGTTTAAGTATCTCCTGGTCTTGTTCACGAGTGGTGGGAGAAGGTAGCTGGAGATCGACAGACGGATTGTGTGTGGCGGCTGCAGTGATATGGACGCTGTACCGGTCCATCGTGGTGAAGAGAGAGCTGAGCGTAAAAGCAAAGCGATCTAAGTCCCTACCCTTGCATATGATCTCAAACTGATGATGGATGGATGGATGGATAGATTTTGTTATATCTTTTCATGGGAGAACACTGAAAATATGACACTTTGATCGAATGTAAAGCAGTCAGTGTACAGCTTGTATAACAGTGTAAATTTGCTGTCCTCTCTCAATAACTCAACACATAGCTATTAATGTCTAAACTGCTGGCAACAATAGTGAGTACACCCCTAAGTGAAAATGTCCAAATTGTACCGAATTAGCCATATTCCTTTCCTGGTATCCTGTGACTCGTTAGTGTTACAAGGTCTCAGGTGCAAATGGGGAACAGGTGTGTTGAATTTGGCGTTATTACTCTCACATTCTCTCATACTGGACACTGGAAGTTTAACATGGCAGATCATGGCAAAGAATTCTCTGATAAAAAAAAAAGGATTGTTACTCTACATAAAGATGACCTAGGTCATCTAGAATATTGCCAACACCCTGAAACTGAGCTGCAGCATGGTGGCCAAGACCATACAGCAGTTTTAACAGGATAGGTTCCACTCAGAACAAACCTCGCCATGGTTGACCAAAGAAGTTGAGTGCACATGTTCAGAGTCATATCCAGATTTTGTCTTTTGAAAATAGATATATGAGTGGAGGGTCAGCCTGTTAGGGCTCAGAACATACACCACACACTGCATCAAATGGCTGTGGTCCCAGAAGGAAGCCTCTCCTAAAAATAATGCAGCCTTGCAAACAGTTTGCTAAAGACAAGCAGACTAAGGTCATGGATTACCTGTGGTCTGATGAGACCAAGACAAACTTATTTGGTTCAGATAGTGTCAATGATGTACAAAGATAAGTGTGTCTTGACTATAGTCAAGCATGGTGGTGGGATGTCATTGTGCTGCTGGCACTGGGGAACTACAGTTAATGGAGGTAACCATTTTGACACAGGCTATCCAGGAGGCGACCTACTCCAGAAGTGTTGATGTAAACTCAGAAAGTACAGGAACTAGACAGGATGTCTTCCATAAAAGTGCTATCCCTCCTATTTCAGAATGAGCTATTCCCCAAACATAAAGATGTTCTTCTCTTTATCAACCAGGTTTCTCAGGTCACTAGTTTTTCTAGGTTTATTTTTCTTAAAGTAGCATGCAATTCTTGCTTGTAAGAGGGCATACAGTGGTCCCTCACTATCATGCAATTCACAGTTCACTTTTTGCAGCCTTGCTGTTTCGCGGATTGTTTTTTGTGCAATTTTGCATGCTGTTTTTTTCCCCAGTGCTTTGTGTTCTGCGTCCCGATTGGCTGTAGACCATTGTTAATCTCGTGCCATGGCTCCTGTACAGTACAGAATCTGTTCAGCTTGCCAAATTTAAATAAATAGGATAGGAATAGCTCAGTAGGTAGCGTGGTTGCCCCATGATCGGAAGGTCTGGGTTTCGAATCCACTGAACGGCTACCCTGAGGTACCGTCCCTACACATCGCTCCCCAGTGCGCCTGCTTAGTGGCTGCCCACTGCTTCACAGAGTGAATGGGTCAAATGCAGAGAAGTAATTTCCCCACAGGGATCAATAAAGTATGCATTATTATTATTAAATGTTTGCTCGCTAACAGTGTGAATCTGAAGTGCTTACTGTATGTTTGTAAGTTTTTGTAATTTCTCCCCAACAAACACAACAATGTTGACGAAACGTTTTGCATCGTAAAAGGCAACCGTGGGTGTCTTTGGTTTCATTCTATAATACTGGACTTATTTTTTTCTACGAAGGTTTGAACCAGTGTTTAAACAAGAAAGAAAAGTGTGAAAATGTTCATGCCTGTCTGAGAAAAATATATTAAATGTATAGTGAGGGGTTTTACAGCCATAAAACATCTATAATAATTGTAAAAAAGTTGGCTACTTCGTGGATTTCACCTTTTTTTGCGGATTGTAACTCCCACGACAAACAAGGGACCAATGTACTATACAACAAAACAACAAGCCAACAGACATGGTGATATGTGATAGATTTTTACAAGAAATTCTAAGTATATTTTTGCTATGGCTAGAGTGAGTTAGGCTGCTTCATGACAACATGACTATAGGATATTATTAATTTCCATTGTGCAAAACAAACATTTTAATTATGGTGTAGAGCCTGACTATAGTGACACTTTCTTACTGAGAAAATCTTACAAACCAGATGGCTCTATGGCAAGTTTTAAACTTAATGTTTCTTGTCCCAGAATAGATGTTCCAAACTGAGGCTTATTTTTAAAGATTCATTAATTGACTGAGTGATGTGATACAAAAGGCCCTGACACATAGATAGGCAATCAACCCCACCTTAACTGCTTGGACAAAATACCCCCTGAGACACCTGTTCAAGGCTGTCTGCAGGATAAAAGAGAGAAAAAATTCAGGAATGTGGAACATGGGTTCTACACATAAAGCTTTATCCCTTTAATGCATAGTGGTCACTACAGTGGACAGCTATTCAAAGGCTGTTTTCTAGTATTTGTGTCAGTGTTGATGCTATACTTGCACATAAACCACTACAGTGGGCACTGATGTGTCACAACATACACATCAGTTGTCCACCTAAGTGGATTTGTAAAAAAAAACTCTTTGAAAAGTACATGTTTAAAAAAAAATAGTTAAAAAATCTTTTTTATGCCTAAAGATGAATAAAAAAAATACTTAAGAAACAAAATCCAAATTGAGGGTGTCAAAATCAATGCAGGAAAGGGTTAAATCTGTCTCTAAATCTGCCAGAAATATGTATCTAAAATGTACAAACAAATACATTCCACATCTATGCATCTTTGCATTAGAAAACAATGCAAAGATATCATGTTATTATTTCCCTTAGTTATGGTCAGGAAGAGGCAAAATGATGATAGGTCATATTCCGTTTCTTTTCCAGTCATAGTCACGTCTCTTCTGCAGAGGTAGTGAGACCGTATGATCTACTTCTGTGTTTTTTGCACAAGTACCTCACAACAACAACGCCTGTTGTAATAATTTAAGTCTGCTCTGCAGATATAGAAATCCAAATCAGCTTCTCTACATGAAAGACACATTTTCGTTTGGACTAAATGAAAAAATACGATTCCTGGAAAAAGTGGGCAGTTAGAAAGCTGCAAGCAATACATGGGATTCCTACTGTGACCTGAGATATGTGTGTGTGTGTTAAGTATGTCTGTGTTAAATCATGTGAGTGGTCATGTGAATGGTATAGTTTAATTGAAATTAAAACAAAAATGCAGGACTAATAGTAAAAAACAATCAGTGTATAATGGACAAATTTCTCTTAAATCACAGAAAACACACTAATCACAAACATTAATTTGCTGAAGTTTTACAATTAAAATGACCCCATGTCCCAATAATATTAATGCTTAAAGTAAGATATATGCCTTAAATCATTTCTGATATATTTAGAACAATGAAATATAGGCTTTTGGATTTTGCCATGTGTGAGATATTTCAAAAAGACTATCTGTATGTCCCCATAACATTTGGGGACTTACTTACCTGGATGATTGAGCATGCATCAAGACAACTATCTGTATGTACTTTGTTGGCGAGAAAAGGTAAAATTGTCTTTCTGCAGAGAATCTGTAAGCCCTAGAGCAGAAAAGAATCAATGAAAATGTGCAAATTCTAGCAGATTTTAAATTTAGCTATGCTCTGGAGCCTCTATGCTCTGAATTAGGGTAAATATTCAGTAAGCTGGTGAATAAAACCTATTATTTATGTTTTTATTCACATTCAGTAACCAGTGGGGTTTGGCTGACATTACTTTATTAGGTATGTATGAACATACTGGCAGCCTGAGTCACCTCAGATTTTCATTGTAATAATTTCATTGGCTACCTTACACCGTTACACTACACATTTTTTTGCTGTCTATTGAAAGGCTCCTGATGAATAAACAAGCTAATTTCTAATGAATAAAAACGAAACAAGGTCCATTCCGTGACGCTAAGTATAACCTCAACAACTAACAAAGTGAGGTTTTATGTTTTCCTTTCAGTTTATTTATATATTTTTCTCTTCCAAGGTGTGGTTTAGCAATCGAAGGGCAAGGTGGCGAAAACAAGCAGGAGCCAATCAACTTGCAGCATTCAACCACCTTTTGCCAGGTGGATTTCCTCCTGCAGGGATGCCAACACTTCCTACGTATCAGCTGCCAGAATCCAACTACCCGACCAACGCTCAAGGTATTACAGATAATCCTTTCTGTGATAGATTACACATATGATCTATAGGTTTTCCTTAGGAGTTGGTGGACACGATGCTATTTTGTCCATGTTCTTACCAACAAATAGTGATTCATGATGGGCACTTTTACACTTATATTTCAGGGTCTTTTTTGTATTTTTGGAACAAATTAATGATCAATGCAAGTCTTTCTCTGGAAGAAGTCCCAATCTGCCAATAATATCTTATCTCTAGAAGAAGAAAATGCAGTGTTATCTTCTATCTAGTACATTAAAACATATTGCCTCAACATGAAAGTATTGTTTCAATTATAAGCATGACTTAGTAGGTGGTTCCACAGAATAAAAAACTGATTGCAGAGAACATGCCAATACCAATTAAGGTTAGTGTGTCACCAAAGGACTCACAGAATTTGTACTATATTGAAGAGCACTGAACACTCAATTGTCTACCAAGGTCGACGCCTATTTGGTAGTTTTAACAAAACAAACAAAAAAATCTTCATGCCATGTTCTTCTTTTGCCCATCCCCCACCACTGCTTCAAGGTTTATGAATTTTTGCTTGGTAGATTTTGGAAAAAGCTGAAAAATTCTCAGACAAAGACAGAGTAGTGATACAACCTGCTGTTGGAAACATTTTTAATTATAACTATCAAAACATCAGTCAGGTTTAGTGTTTAGTTGTAAAGACATCCTAAACTAGATACAGAAGCCTCCAATAAAACCTTTTTGGTATCACATCCACACTATGCAGGTCTCTGTTCAACATAATGTGGAGCAACATGGTGGTGTACTTAAGTTGTCAAACTTGCATTGTTTACATGTTGGTGTTCATACATATATTCAGGATTGTGTTTTTTTCTCATCTGGTATACAGACTTGTAGGACAGGTAGCCTAGCCTAGCTATTGTCCTATTTACATAAAGGAAGGAGCCAATATATATGTGTGAAGTGTTTTACTTTTCAGATGGTGGGGCTACTGTTCACCGTCCCCAACCCTTACCTCCTTCCACCATGCACCAGAGTGGTTTATCAAGTCCTGATGGCAGCACTGCTTATGGTCTGGCAACCAACCGGCACAGCTTCTCCAGCTACACTGACACCTTCATGAACTCTGGTACTCCTAGTAACCATGTCAACCCTGTCAGCAATGGGCTATCTCCACAGGCAAGTCCTGCTTTATGGCTGGGATATTTATGCACGCAGACAAGCACTTACTCAGTCATGAATAAAAATATATAATGTGAAAAGATTTCAGTCAGTATATTATTTATTCTATTCATAAGTAGTTTTTATTTCAATATAAATAGGGAATAAAAAAACAAGCTTTGGACCAAAATGTATTTTAATATTTAATACCTTTGATACTTAAAACCAAGAAATTAAAGTCTTTGTCTGTCTTTTACTTGATAAACTTGGAAAAGCGATACTGCATATAGCACTGTCATGATTATGAGCTGGAAAAAAATATATGTGGGTTTTCATCAATAGGGTTTTAGTCACAGTAAAAGTCTGCATGTGATATACTTTTACAACAGCAGGATAAAAGGGAGAGAAAATTCAGGAATGTGGAACATGGGTTCTACACATAGACCTTTCCTTACCTGCACAAACACCCCCTGGCACTACTCTGTCCACTGGACCAGATCTGGCCAGGAGCTCCGTCTGCCTCAGAGAGTTTATGGCTGTGGCCATCCACCGCATATGCTCAACTCAGGTGCTGCTATCGATAGTAACTTCAACTAAGTAGGTGGCAGAATATGCAGTGTGTGTGGATGCGATGCCCAGCCCATTCCCATGGCCTGGGGCTCCAACCAATTTGAATGGAAGTGTGATGAATTGGTAGAAGCCTTATTGAGTGGAGGAGGCCATTTTTTCTTTGGACTCTGGAGACAAGGGAATTTTGGAGGAAAGTTGGAGGAAACTCACACAGGCAAAGGGAGAACATGCAAAGTCTACTTTCTTAATTTCCTTCATTTTCCTTTATAATTGCCTAGTTCCAATCCTAAATTTAAGTGAATGTAAGAAATAAATTGTACATCGACTAAGCTTGTCACTGTTTTGCTGAAATGCATTAATGCAGTCGAGGCACCAGTAAACCACATTGAGAGCCATTTTCTACAAAAAACCTTGAACAGTGGTGAACAGTGGGCAGCCTACCAAAAAGACTCCAAGTACAACAAAGACTCTTCTAGAAGTTCACAAAAAAACACTCAACAACATCTAAAGAACTGCAGGGCTTATTGTCTTAGCATCACTGTTTGAGATTCAACAGCAAGAAATAGGGCAGGTAGATTGCTTCAGGGGAAACTATTAATACTAGATCCCAAAAAGTTGATTTTGTTCATCTGGAGGTATAAACACAATCAACTGTTTACTTACCTGGATAATTAAGCATACTTCTGTGTTAGTAGAGGTGACTAATGACTGATGTATTTCAGTTTACCTCTTCGCTGTCACTACTGTAATACCATTTTCTATAGTCCCACCTTTTTTATAACAATATGAAATATTTATGTATATTCTCTAAAGAGAGAGCGACAAAGTTTCAGAAAAGTTGATCCATCCATCCCACTATTGTTTAAACGAATCTAACAAATCATTTTGATGTAAGCCTTTTACTTCTTTATGTGTAAGTTGATAGAAATTGCTATACACCTTGGAAAAATGTTATGCCAAAAAGGTTGACATTAAATGTAGAATTCCAAAGGCCAAATATATTTGGTACATTGCTCTTTGATCTTTATATTCAGTATTTTGGCTTATATTATATTTTATATTTATATATTATATATATTTGGCTGATATTCTGACTTATCTCACTGATAGGACTACAATAAAGAGACTTGGATGTCCAATAAATAACTCTAGCTTAACAATGAAAAAACACAAATCCTTTTGATTGATGGTGAGTTGCTGTGGTAGAAAATGTTTCTCATGGCCCACCACAGGAAAGAAATAAGAGTAACTGTTGATGGATACTTTATCTTGCCAACAAAACATAAACTGATTCTTACCTATTGATGAATATGTTTCAGATATGGAGTCTGGGAGCTAGAGTGGATAATTTACTTTATTCCTAAGGGTTAGGCTAGAACTTAATACTTAATGATCATGAGATTTTGCATCAGAATGTTGTCTTAAGTGCTTTGACTTTGGCAACAAAGTGGTGGAATCAAAATGAACAAGTTTGTTTGTTTTTTTTACAGCCCCATAGCTCCGGGAATTATATGCAAATTAGCTCATTCTGCACCTTAAGATTTAACATACATCATTTTTGGCATTTGCCTTTTTCTTTGTTATGTAGTAACAGTAGAGACAGACAGGGGGAGGTATGCAGTAAAATACCACATGTGCTAACATAAACCTTAAATTCCAGTTCTCGATAACTATCTTCAGTCTTGTATATGACTATACTGAAAAAAAGTTTATTAAAGAAATTTTTATAGATGGAATCCCAAATTAAGCAACAGTTTTACACCAGGTAGCACCGTGGTGTAGTGGTTAACATTGTCTCCTTAGTGGCTGGTGTACTGTCTAGGGTGTACTATGCCTCTTGCCTGATAGCTGGGATAGGTTCTAGCCCACCTAGGATTCTTTTTTACAAAAACCATTTAGTATTTCTGCTCATATGCAATGGCAGGTTTGTTTATTTGTTTATTTTTTCGTTATCTAAGTGGTCTAATTGGCTTACAAAGTAGCACTGTGTGAGCCTGGGCTCACCAGTCCATATGATGATTTGTACAGTACATATCATAGCATCCTGAGTCCCTTAAAGATAAAGATAAAGAAGTTTTGTACCATATTCTGCTTATTGACTTTTTACAAGCAATAAACAGAATCCTACAGAGGTACAAATCTTTACTCTTAACAAAGGTCTTGGTAAGATGACAATAAGGAAAGATCTTCACACTTAGGTATTTTATATCCAAGTTATTTAGACAGTTCAATGTGAATTTGATCCCAACAGCTTTATTTGTTTACATGTTCAAATGATATGGGTGTGATTGGCACACAAGATCCCACACTGCCTACAGCAGGGATCCAATGATTCTGAGAATTAGCTCCTAATTTGTGGTTTGAGGAAAAAATAAACTTGCAGCAAAATATTCTCCAATTCTTGGATCTTCAATTCTTCTTTCCCAGAGACATTTTTATGTTTATTTTTTCTTGTAGGCTTGGAATGCATGTCAAAGTATTGTCTCCTGAGGTTAGCACTGGCTTTATTTTTGTCAAATAGTAAACCCTTACCTGTAGATATCTAAAGAAGTGTAGCCGATCTAGATTAAATTACTCTCGTATTCCTGTTATTGCCTTGTTTACCCATTGTTTAAAACCTCTTACTCTAATTTTTGGATGATGTTTACAATCAAATGCAGGCCAGTCAAGCAACCCAATATATCCTTCCAGACTGAACTTCCTAAGAATCTTAGTCTGTATCCCCTAATGGAGAATTGAAAATGACTCAGCTTTAGTTTGTCTTATTTTCCATTTGATTCGTAAAAGGCCAACATGCACAGACTAAAAACCTCATCTGACCAGCAAAAAACCCCCAAAAACTGTCTTAAACTCCCCAAATGGAAGGTTTTGTAATGAATTCTTGGTCTCTTGCCAGCCCAGATAAATCTAGATATATTTTTGATCCAAATTCTACATTGGGTGTCAGAGATAGTGAAAGGTATTGACTAAAATTAATAGAGTATTCTTGGCAAAATATTCATTTTGATTATATCAAATCAAAATTGAAAGCCCAAGTTGGAAACTGACCACTGCCTGAGATCAAGATTAATGTCATTATTGATTTTTTAATAGTACAATTCATGTTTCAATCCAATCCAATCCAATCAAACTTTATTAATAAAGCACTTTAAAATACCCAGCACAGGAACAAAGTGCTGTACATAAAAATAAAAAGCCACTAGAATAACAGAAAACAACAAAAACAAATAAATAAAACACATAATA
>VUQR01005421.1:37668-49741 GCA_015108515.1 Hemichromis elongatus
ACACATAATACATAGGAATTAAAACTAAAATTCAAACAGCCCTTATATGATAAAAACCAAGATAAAACAGCATAGAATCAACTAAAAACAACTAAAATAAAACTAAAGCCAACATCTCATGTGGTGTCAAAGGCCGGGGTAAAGAGGTAGGTTTTCAGGAGAGACTTAAAAACAGGCAGGGAGGAAGCCTGTCTGATCTCTAAAGGGAGATTCCTTAAAGGATTTTGAAGCTTCCCTTTCTATCATGGTTTCATTGAGAGATTTTAGGAGAGTTGGAGAAAATCCCTCCCTAAAAGTCTTATACCATATGCTACCTGGGGTTTTCTCCATTTACAGTTTGCCTATTGCACTTAGTAGATCCTTTGTTGTAATTTCTGAGGGCAGTTTTCAATTTTGTAACTCTCCTATAGCCGGTAAATCCAGAAGGTGGAGAAATTTGCTTATTTCCAATTCACATTTTGCTGGGGGTTGTGAATATATTTTTTGGTAGTTATCATAGAACACCTTTTGAATTTCCTCTGGTTCAAACAGCATTTGGTTTATTACTGGATATCTAATTTTATAATACTCTTTTAATGTGCCTAGCTAGATATGTTGCTGCTTTAGCTCCTGACTCATAATATAATTGTCTAGTAAGTTTGAGTTTCTTTTCTAGCTCATTACTCAAAACTTCATCCAGCTACTGTCGTGTTGTAATAACACAACAGCAATATAGTAACATGTAATGCTATTTCCTCACTGTTTTTTATGTTGAGATTCTAATTATGTTAACTCATTGGTCAGCTTTTTGTATTTTTTTCCTCTTCTCCTTTTCAAAAAAGTGGTTTTTGCCGTTCATTTTTCCCTCAGGTGTGCTTTTACTGTGTCCCACATTATAATGTCGTCCACTGGGCTATTTTTTTCTTCTTCAGTGCAGCAATTAACATCTCCATCTTGTTGTTAGTTGTGTCAAGTTTGTGATTTTGGCTCATTATAAAATACCCAGCACAAACTACAATTTCTACATTTTTTACAGCTCAAACAGCCTCTTAAAAACTGTTTTATCCTTAGTAGGGGGTACGTGTACTTTGATCAATGTTAATAGACCTTTGCAATGATCCCATTGGGCAATCGTAGGGTAAGTCTCCTTCTAAAGAAGGGCCCTAATTCAGATTTGTTTGTTTCCTGCAAATGCTCTCCACTGCGTATTGATTGTCAAAAGAGAACTGTTCATTTTCAATGTGGAACTGTTTTTTTTTCCCCACGCCTCCCTAAAAACTCTCTCTTTAGTGATGAATTCAAGGAAATTCACTGTGATGGGTCTTGGTGGGCTTCCATCTGCAGATGTCCCAGTTAACCACTTGTGCGTCCTCTGAATTTGGAGGTTCAACTCATTCGACAAATTCAGCTCACGCATGAGTAATTCATGCACAAACTTGATAGCTGAGTCGGCTTCTTTTCCTTCTGGAACACTGAATATACAAATATTATTCCTCCTCAATTTTGACTCTAGGTTTGGTAGTTTTTCCTGCATGTTTTCTTGTCGTTCCAAACTTTCAGTGAGAGCCTCTATTTCTCACTCATCTCATTTCTCTAGTTGTGCGTTTTCAATCTGCTTAATTTCTTTCCTCACATCAAATCTCAGGTTCTCCCCAAAAGACTGGAGGGTTTCCTTGATGTCTTTTTTAAGCTCTTTTAATTCCTTACTTATATTTTCAAACCCGGAATGAGTCTCTAGCCAACTGCAGAGGTCCACTGACGCCATCTTTTCAAGCTTCATGTTCCCCTTGCATGTCTTCTTATTCCTCTTGCATCTCACTCTTAGAATAACCACCTCTTTTGCTTCTTCCCATATAAATCCAGCTTATTTACCACTGGAACAATTTCTAGCATGATTCTTATTAGATTTCAGTGGATTTTATCGCATACTATCAAGAGCTGAGAAGTTTGGCTATCTATCCATCCATGATGTCACCAGAAGTCCCCTTCTCCTGTTTTCATTGACAGGAGAAGGAACATTATGATTTGGTGACCAAAAAAGATTTTCAGTTGTTTTAGGGGGATAGACATATGAAAGGAGACTAAAGGAAGTTTGTGCAGCATATGTTTATGCAACACATAACAATCTGTATAGATACTGATGTGAAGTTGGCGACCGGAACAAAACACATACAGAGGTGTTGGACTTAGCATTTTGAAACGCCAACATTTTTTACCATGCCATATTGTTGTTTTAAGCCAGAAGTTAAATGGATGATTGGGTGGAATTATTAGGTTACTACTTTGCTTGATTAGGAAGCTACATTCATAAACTGTGTGGGATACAATACACAAACACACATATGAAATAGTGAATGCACTAATAAAACAATAAATATAAATATAATAAAGTAAGAACTAATAAAACAATAACATTTTAGTTATCAAAGCACTTCTTGTATTGTCTGTAACAGTAATAGTATTAGTAAGATTATTCCATCTGAGCATCAGTGCACAAACAAGGTCTGTAAAGATATGGTTTAGTGAGTTTGATGCAGAAGAACTTGACTGGCCTACACAGATTCCAGACCTCAACCTGACAGAAAAGAAAGCCAGGCCTTCAGTGTCTGACTGCACCAATGCACTTCTGGAAGAATGGTCAAAAATTCCCATAAACACACTTCTAAACCTTGTGCAAAGCCTTCTCAGAAGAGTTGAAGCTGTTATGACGGCAAAGGATATGCTGACATCATACTAAACCCTGTAGATTAAGAATAGGATATCACTCAAGTTTAAATGTGTTTGAAGGCAGACAAGTGAATACTTTTGACAATATAGTGAATTTGAGCAGCAGTGAGATCATTGAGGTGAGAACGTGGAACTGTCCTTTTAAAGTAGAGAGTGTCAATGATGAGAGTCCCCCTTTCTCCTTATGGTAGTATCTGGGCAAGGATTAAAAGCATGCTCCTCCCTGTTTAACCAAAACCTAGCCAACAATGAGCCAGGTCCAAGTGGGGGGAAAAGCACTAATACTTTAACTATTTGACTAGATGAGCTGGGCTCACGGTATGGTTTGTAACTGACTCTTGAGGTGAGCAATATGTATGTCAGCTTTAATAATGATGAATGATTAGTAGGCATGCCCCCATTATTGTTTGTAGTTTTAAAAAAGCTGGATGATCTTAAGCAGCCTGAAGATTTCATTAACAAAATAAATCTTTAATTTTAAATGTTGAGTTTTAAATAGGCATATCATCCTTTCAGGTATATTTATACTATTGACTGTTTGATGTTAAAACAAAGCCATGACATAACAGTTCACTGTGAAGTACACGTTATCAAATTTTAAATTCAAATTCATTTTAGTAAATTCATTTGACTGAAACAGTATTTGTTCCTGACATGAAATTTGCCTGCAGTAAAGGCTGCTGGATTCTGTTTATTGTCCTCTCTGTCTATTCTGAGTCCCAGCTGAAGGGTTTCCATTATGGCTTTACTGGCATTGACCCTTTCATCATGTTCCCAAGCATTTACATGAGATAACAATACAGGGAGAATTTCCTAAGATCTCACTTCAAAATGGCAGGAAGACGATATGCTGTATGTCTGACAGCCAGTAATTCAATTTGAAACACCTATATTGCATTTGCAATGTAATTCACACAAGCCATTTCTGCACCTCCTCCTCTTAAATTGAATAGGAAAGAATAAGAGGTGGACTTTCATGTTGAGACTGAGTACTTCCCAGTTCCAACAGACAGACAAAATGACTGTGAAATACTATCTCTGTGATGGCACTGCATGTAAATAGGGACATTTTCACAGCTTTACAAACAGAGCCATTTCAAACCTCTCTGAAAAAAAGCTTTTGAAAAGAAACCTTTTTTAAGCAGCACTCTGTTTTTTGGACAAATTAAATGAAACCATTTTGTTTTACAGCCCTCTAAATGGTGACGATTTCTTCTTCTTCTTTTCAGTCAGGCAGCTAGAAATGCTTCACTAATACCTTTTTGAAAATTTTGTGATCTGCCATGGAAAGATTAAACTATTATTTTCCTATAGTGACCCCAACACCTCAGCACACCATAAGTAAATGACAACACATTTTTCCTCTCACATTTTCTCTCCAATTTGTTGTGAGAGGAAGATTGAGCCTGCTTTGGAATGGTGGAGCTCTCTGGCTTGCCATTTGATGTCAGGGTGAAAGATAGAGAGAGAGAGAGAGAGAGAGAGAGAGAGAGAGAGAGAGAGAGAGAGAGAGAGAGAGGGAGAGTGGGTGAGTAAGGATAGAATAGAGTGGGTTTCAGTGTTGGGGGATCAGAGCTTCTTTGGTTCTCCAGCTCTGTCTCTTTGATCCATATCCCCAGGCCTGCCTGCCGCGCTAACTCAGGCCTCTGCTCGTGATTCCTGACAACTGTCGGCCTGAGATAAGGAGGTGGGATGGGGGTGTGGGGGCCTTGCCTGCACACCATCCACCCCCAGCAATACTGTAATATATGCTTCTGCTTCCTCAGTGAGGAAATGTGTTGAGTTTTATACAAGAAATGTGAGCATTTTTATCCCCCCCCCCCCACCCACCCACCCACCCAACACACACACACACACACTAACCACCTCCATCCTCAATTAAATATTACTTTCAAAAAAGCGCCCCAGTTTAAAGTGTGTAGACATGGAGACATAGTTCTATGCACCTGAATATCAATGACAGTTGTACCTAATACTAGGCTCAGCTGCTATTAAAATTTGCAGTACTAAGCCCTTTGACTGGGCATGCTGTCAACTGGCATGCTACCATGTCAACAAATCAAAAAGGATGAGCACATATATTTACATCATTCCCGTAATGAGGAATGGATATGAGGTGGGGGTGTGGGGTGTTAATTGGAAATCCCCTGAAAAACAGACGCTGCTTTAGTTTGGCAAGACGCAAACCAAGCAGCTTTATCGAGAAAATAAATAAATAAAATGAAAGACCTACTCAAGAAAGCTGCCAGAAAAGCGGAGGAATTTAAATCATACCCACTGATGGAATGTTTGTAGGATATATTTTTCTTTATTTGTCACTTAGAGTGTTACCCTCTCCTCCTCCCTCAGTAAAAACTAAACATATCCCAGGGTTCTCTCTGGCTGACTGAGTGGGTAGAGAAGTGTTAAGCCTCTCTAGTTCTTGTGGTTTGGATGAAATGTGGGTGTTGATTGGCTACAGATAAAATTAACTATTACCTGAAAATAACATCTGCTCTTTTTCTAAATGCTTGTTTTTTAACAAGTACTTGTATCATGGCCAAAGAGTACACTTGTCTCCAATGAGTCAGTGTAGTTGTAGTATTTTTCAAAGCGGTTATTTGATAATGTGACTCACTAAAGGAAACTTACTGCTGAGTGTGTTTTTACTGGTGACAGAATGGTAACTGAATAGTGTCACTAATCTGTAACAAAATAATATATTTGTCTTTCAGTTTGACCAAGTTACAGTGCAGTTTTTCTTACAATTGCTAAACAAATATTTCTTCATGAAATTTAATTTGATTTGTTTTTATAACTGATGGGGGAGTTGGAATTGTAAAGATGCTTGGCATAATTACCTCTGATTGCATCAGATATTTCAAGGTATTTTAAGCACTGATGTGCTTGAAATGCTGTGCAAATACTTCCTGACTAAGAGTCAAAGGAAGACCGTGCTGGATATTGTCAACACAGGCAACATCAGCATTAATTCCAGTTGCTATATCTGCCTACAACAAACATTAAACCTGACAGTGAGTGGTGCAGTAGTAAAGCATGAATGAGTGTAAATGTAGCATAAAATAGTTGTTCTTTGGCTCAAACAATTATCATGACACAAAATTTGTGTGATGTTCACAAAGTCAAATTAAATTTCTCAGTGTTCTTCATTGGAAAAGGAATATAATGAAAAATCTCATTCCAATATTGTTTTTGCACTGATATTTCTTTTCTTTTCTTTTTTTTGCCTGTCCCATCCAGCACTAGCAATCAGTTATTGTCTGAAGCTCAATAAAAATCCCCAACAGATTTTATTTTCCCAAGTGGATCATTATAACTTTGCCATACTGGTTCACTTGATTCATCTTTATTATTTATCGATTTCTTTATTGATTTCTTTAAAAAAAATACTTTTAAGTTATTATAATCGGAACAGACAGGAACAAGGGATAGGAAAGAGAGAAACATAGATGAGGTAAGGTCAAGTAAAGGAGATAAAAAAAAACAAAGAGGAAGAGGGACCGATAGAAAAGACACTAAGAATCCACTTAAACACCTGCTGGAAAAAAAGAGAACAAATGCAGTAGGGAAACCATAGCAAGTATAATTAACAGCATAAGTAACAGTAAATAATAAATAGCCCTTGCATCTTGCAGCTTTATTTTATTCTCTCTGAGGAAGATGACTTCAGCAAAGTCTATATTGCTGGGCAATGATGATCAGTCCAGTGGCTACTGGCTCCAATGTGTTCCCCAGCTTCATGCATTAGATAACCCGAGTAACAAAGAAAGAGTAATGGGGGAAGTCTATGTGGCCATTTTCAGTTTTGACAGAGCAGCTCAATCTGTGATCTGTGCGCTGAGAGCAGAGTGATGCTCCATATTTGATCCATTTGTATGCCTTTGTTCAGAGTCTTGACTAAAGATCTTCTCTGAAATCTTCTAGGACAATTTTAGTTCACCACTACTTATTATATAGCATTACAAACCTTTCTGCCATTTTTCTGCTATAGCTTCTCCTGGGCCTTGTCTGCCAAGTCCCTGTATTTTCTCTCAAAGTTAGAGGGGATGCTTAGGTCCACCTTTCATTCTTTGGGAATCACAAGATTCAAATTTTTATCTTTATTGGGACATCACCCTTTTTTTTCTATTGATCATGTGCCTCATCACAAGCCAAGGGGTGTAAAAACATGTGGGTCATTATCAGCAGAAGTTTTTGGTAAAACCATTGAGAGACATTGCGTCAGCCTATCGTGTGATCTATTGTGATCACCTGATGCACCTGGGAAGGAATCACAAAACTTTATTGCAGGTGGCAGACAGTTGTCATAAGCCACCCTTTCTGTTCAAAGATTGGCATTCACAGTGGACATAGATGGCCTCTTTAATGCCTCTTTCAAGTCATTTGTCTACTCCAAAATGTAAACATTGGCATCATTGAAAGAGTAACCCTTATCCTTTAGATTCAGATGTAGAGCTGAGTCTTGCCCCATCGAGATGGCTCTTCTATGTAGTGCCATGCGTTTATGAAGTGGCTGTTTGGTATCTCCCATGTAGAAGTCTGAGCACTCCTTATTGCACTGTACAGCATACACTATGTTGGTTAGATTATGTTTGGGAGTTTTGTACCTGAGATGAACAAATTTTGTCTGAGTGTGTCACTGGGTCTGAAGCACAAAAGAAATGCAAAAGTGAGAACCTACCTTTTCTGGGTATGTTTAATATCTTACATTTTTATAACTTTTATTTTAATAACTAGTATTGCAGCTGCAGGAGCTAACTGAGCCAAGCTAAGTGAAGAATGATTCTTCTGATATGAAACTGCTGTATTAGAGGCCTTATTAGAAAAGCTTAGGGCATTCACATTAAAAAAAAAATATTTTGCTGTTTTTTTTACTGTGTAAAAATAGTCAACGTTACTATCAATAAATTTAAAAACAAAAATGTCCATCTGTGCAAAATGGGTTTAAAAACATAAACAACTGTGGGATACTCTCCAAAGGTTGATTCTGTTCATCTGAACATGGCGTTTTCAGTGGACGAAACGTTTCGTCACGTTTCTTCAGTCTCAGCTGACTGCAGGTTTCCCCAGTAGATTTGCATAATGGCTGAGACCAACTCACTGAAGGAACAATGGGCTGTGAGGTCAGTTTCTTCATGATTATGCAAATTCTCATGACCATTGATCAACAACCACTGATCAAAGCCCACTGATCAATGGCCATGAGTACCATTCACAGAGAGTTGGGGAATGGCTGCAATCACAGCATTGTAAGATGGCGAAAGATGTACCCTTATGCCCCCTCCTTGATTCAGAGATGGTCTTTCCCTTTTCACGTAACTGCGGGATACTGTTTGTCCATGATTTGAACAGGGGGAACAAATTGTTGGAGGATCAGCCTGATATTATTTGCATCTCGCTGTACCTTTACCTACTGTATAAAGAGTTAACATCGCCAAATTTTTGTTTGTGTTTGTGAACTAAAAATCACAAATATGTGATACTATTTGTCCATCATTTTTATAGCCCAACGCGTACTCCTGAAGCAGGGGGAATAAATTCTGTCAGGGTCACCTTGGCACTGCTGTTGTGCAGGCGAAGCCAAAGGAAAGATATGAAAAATATGCTTCATCATATTTTCTAGTCTTCGGCTTGAAAGGAAGTTGGTTTGGAAGCATATTTGACGATGCTTCATCATCTGCATTGTGTTTGTGTGGGAGCCCCGTCAAAAACCTCTCTATTTTGCTAGCAGTGTCCAAGCATTCTTTCTTTTTAATACCGTGCACCCCCATTTCAATGGCTCTGTGCCCTCTCTAGGGGACGTGCCCCCCACTTTGGGATCCACTGTTTTAGACACATATCTGGAATTCCAGTGGTTTCGTTCGTTTATACTGGTTCAGTAAACCTATTTAGTAGGATAGTCACAATAGTTATTATGTTAAATAATTATGATTTAAATGTTCATCCAAAGTACACCATGGACAGGTTTTTAGTCTGTCACAGGTCTAACATATAGAAACAAGACACCATTCACACTCAGAGCCACTTTAACCACATTTAACCAATTAACTTAACATGCATGTTTATGGACTGTGGGAGAAAAAACAGAGAAATCACAAAGGCAGGGTGAGAATATGCAAAGAAGGACCCCAACTAGCTGGTTTAGTCAAACTCAGGGCCTGCTTGTGGTGAGGGGACAGTGCTAGCCACTTTAAGACTGTGTCATCATATTTAGATATTTTTATCTGTGCTCCGAAACATTTCTGTAGCAAATTCTGATACATCTTGTCTTTATTTGCAGGTTATGAGCATCCTGAGTAACTCCAGTGGTGTGTCCTCACAAACACAGCACGACTTCCCAATCTCACCTCTTCACAGCACTCTGGACTCTACTTCATCCAACAGTATCTCAGCCAGCTGCAGCCAGCGTTCAGCTGAGGCCTCCATTAAGACGGTGGACAGCCTTCCCTCTTCACAGTCTTACTGTCCCCCCACGTACAGCACCACCAGCTACAGCATGGAACCATCTGTGGCTACTGCCGGCTATCAGTACAGTCCATACGGCCAAAGTGAGTCCTACTACTTGTGATTAACTAACAAGAATAACTATTAAATACTTTTCCTGGGTAGAGTTCCTTATGCTTTTTCTTTTGAGCTTAGTGGTCTTATTTTCACAAATTATTTTGGCAAACTACAATTACTAGTTGTCCTTCACTGCCACTGTATGCCATGCAAAAACAAAATGAATGTTTAACGAACATTTAATGAACTCATTCACTCTGACATTCGTTGAACAAAATCTTTACAAAGGGATCAGTACACACTGAAAGGTTTTCATATCAGCATAATGCAGAAAAGAATAAAGTTTCTTTTATACTTTTATTGATCAAAGCTTACTTATTACTGAGTATTCTTCTTAGTCATATAGGCACCTGCTGATAATAACAATGCCAGAATACAGCTTGCTGGCACTTTTTAGACCTGTTTTTCCAATCTTCACACATGCAGCCTTTGTACAAGGAAGTTGCTGTCACACACCAAAGGTTTCTAATAGGTATCAATAAAACTTAAGAATAGATATCAATAAAAATAATAAAAACTTCCTAAAACATCAGTGCTTACAGATCTGGATTTTAAGTAAGATACCAGGGAGGTATCCAGTTAGGTACAAGATTTATATCAGGTGGTTCATTCAGAGAAGGCTGGTGTTCAGCTAAAGAAGCCACTTGATGAAAGACAAATTTATCAGTTGTTCTAACAATCAGGCCTCTAAGAGAGGGGATCACACAGCATCCAATCTATGTTAGGAAAGCCAAAGCCAGAATGACTCTTGTGATTAGAGAGACCAACAAAGTCTCTCGTATCCATTTAAAAGTTTTTGTCATTTAGTCACTCAATCAGAACTCTCTGTGAAAACCTTCTCTTCAAGTTCATTAGCCAATGTTTCAAAATTAGAGAGTGCATCTGTAAAAAAAAAAAAAAAAACAGTTTTCAGTGCATTCCTAGCAAAATTTGTAAATCATTGATAATCATTCATAAATCATTCATTTTTTAGAGTGGGTCCTATAAATTGAGGTAATGATATGTCCTGTGTTAAGTCCTGGGGCAATTCACCTATGTGCTTTTATACTCATCAAGGACCCCACAAAGAACAACTGACATGACATGTATATATACCATAGAGTGCCAAAGATGTCTTTTAAACAACTAAACATAAACAAACATAAATAGTGAGTGGATGATGTTTGCAATTGAATATGTGGATGAATCATTGTTTGTTGCAATAGTTTAATTCTGGTACATGCACGTGTCCGAGTTCAAGGGAAAATGACATGTAGTCATGAATTTTCAACATAGCAACCACACATGCGTGACCTTTTGATCTGAGCTGTGTAATTGAGTGACAGAAGAATCTGATGCAAAGGTTTCTGAGATATACAGGACTAATTTGTTTAGTTGTGAAATTTGTATGCTGTTCTCACACATTATTTTTTATATAAGACTAGGTAAAATTTAAAAATTTACTGGAAGGAATGCCTTGATTATATTATTAATGCCAACTTTTCCTGTGTCATGTGAATGTTTGTCATGTAAAAAAATATGAGAAAAGTCACATCCAGAGCCACCATAACTGAAAACGCTGAATGCTGAACATTTCAGGTGACATCTGACAACAAGTCAGATGTCACCTGAAATGTTCAGCATTTCAGGTGACATCTGAAATGCTGCACCTGATTAAGCAACAAGCTTAATCAGGTGCTGTCTGTGTTCCATTGAGCCCTTGTTGAAATGCTCTTGTTAAAGGAGAGTTTGTTTTTTTTTCTCTCTCTCTCTCTTTGTTGCAACATACATGTAGATTGAAGCAGTAGAGCATGTCTTCCTCAACATCTATGTAGTACTCTTTTTAACCACTTTGGGTTATGATTGAGGTTCTGAAATTCTCTTGCAACGAATGGCATGAAACTAAGTGACTTGATCTTTAGCTGCTGTCTGAATGTTAGTAGTAACAGAATTGGTCCCTGACACTGTCTTGATGCTTGCTCAATCATCAAGGTAAGAAGATACCCAAAAGTTGATTCTGATCATCTGGACGTAAGGTTTTTGATGGAAGAAATGTTTCGTCACTCATCCAAGTGACCTATTCAGTCTCATCTGCACCAAAGACTAAAACAGTGAAATGTGGATTATTAAACATTAGCTCTCTCTTTTCTAAGTCTGTGTTAAAACATGACTTAATAATTGATCAACAAATCGACTTACTCTGTCTTACCAAAAACTGGTTGCAGCAGGATGATTATGTTAGTTTAAATGAATCAACACCCCCGAGTCATTATAACTATCACAAACCTCAAAGCTTAGGCTGTGGGGGCGGTGTGGCAGCAACTTTTCACACCAGCCTATTAATCGACCAAAGACCAAGACAGACTTTTAATTCATTTGAAAGCCTGATGCTTAGCCTTGTCCACCCCAGCTGTAAAACTCAAAAACTACTCTTATTTGTCATCCTCTATCATCCACCTTACTCATAGTTTCTGTCTGATTTCTCAGACTTTTTATCTCATTTAGTGCTCAGCTCAGATAAAATAATTATTGTGACTGATTTTAACAGCCATGTAGATGATGGCAGCCTCAGCATGGCAGTTAATGTCATTAGACTCAATTGGCTTCTTTTAAAATGTAAACAAACCCACCCACCACTTTATTCACACTCTAGATCTTGTTTTAACATAGGGCATAGAAACTGAACATTTACCAGTGTTCCCTGTTTAGTAGGTAAAAGTGAATGGCCTGGACATGAATTGAAAACGGGAGGGGGGGGGGGGGGGGGGGAAAAAAAAAAAAAAAAAATGGGGGGGGGGGGGGAAAAAAAAAAAAGGAAAACAGGAAG
>VUQR01005422.1:5589-32900 GCA_015108515.1 Hemichromis elongatus
AACACTCACTTCCCGTTACTGTTAGCACCATTCAGCACTATTTAACTGTGCTGCCTCCATATTAAGAAGTGATCATAAGACCTGAGCAGAAAATAACACACAAGAACAAAAAAAGTGAGGATGAATACATAAGATGTGCCTAGTTATGCTACATGAAGAAACTAAGAACTTGCAAGTACTCAGAAGCAGGGGCTAGTTTAGTTTAACAAAGTACTGCATGAACTTGGAAATGACTCTGTCACATCTACAGTTGTCTACCTACATCTGGGACCATCTTTCACAACCACAATACCACATCCTTCCAAAAGCGCTTCCCTCCACAGAAAGCGATGCAAGAAAAAGACATGGTCAGTATGTTTGGGTGGATTAAGTTGAATTTTAGCTATTTATTCATCAGGGGCCACATTCAAAAAGCAGAGATGCAACATACACCTCATTTACGTAATAGTCAAGGAACATCTTTGGGTGGTTGCTACACCCAGTAACAGACAACGTAAGTGATTAAATCATATTAGGCCAAAGAAGCTTAAACCTCCGAGATGTTTATAAGGCTTGAACTAATCTCTTTGTTTGTGGCAAATGTCAAACACATTTTTTGGGGGGGAATATGTCACCATGTTGACAGCAATAAAGATTTAAATAATGCTATGATACAGATCCCACTTGTCACTGAGCCTGTGACCTTCAGACTAAGAAAACAAGCAGAAAGAGTAGACAATAGTCTTTTTTAATGCCAATAATTAGTGAGGAAAAAAAACCCAACAGGTTTAGTTTCAGCGTCATACGTATGATCTGCGTCACTGTAGCTACTGACTAAGTATTAAGTAAACAGTTGAATCTCTGCCCACACATAAAAGGTACATATACTCACTAAGAGTTATAACACCTAGTCAGGTTATTTTCTTCTTGTTGTCCAGACATTCCCCTTTTACTTCCAATCTTTAAAAATGGCAAACATGACTGTCTTTCAGTTTCACACTACCAGAGTTTCAGTAGAACAACGTGCCTGTTAGCGAGATTATTTATTCTAAGAGTGAAAAACATTTTTAGCTAAAAGTTTGGTAAATCTGGTATCTGATGGCAAAATAAAAAGAATACGAATAATTTAAGGATTAAATTACTGAGTAATACATTCTGTTTAACTCATTTCCTACAGCAAATCACTGATGACTAAATGTATGCTGAAAGCAGGGGGATTTCAATCTTGCTTAAGCAGGTAATCAGATGCATAATGGAAACATGAGTAGCTAATCATCTAGCAATGAAAAGAGAGAGAGCAAATAGCAAAATCATAAGGGCAGAGAAATAAGTCAAAGGGGACGAGGGAAAACCTCTTCCTTCCTCTACGTCCCTCCTTTTCCTGCCATCTCATGATTAACGCGCGAGCAGTTTTTCCTCCACTGGTGTTACTACCTAATCAGACACCAGGATAAAGTCAAACAAATGCATGATGGTAGAATTCTGGCCGTTTCAAAAGACACTACTTTTAAAGCACCATTTAGAAAGGTTTCCACTGCTCTGTAGTCCAAGTGAAATTGTGGAAATGCAAACCACAAAAACACACACTTAAACTGCCTAAGATTACCACTTCCTTTTTTCTCAAACAAACCTTGACAGGTGTTTACTTCGCTCGATTAAGTCAAGCATTTTCTTTCATTTTGCCCCAGAAGGGACAACTGTTAGAACAACTCTGAAAATGTGATTTAGTTTCTCTGTCTTACACAATGTCAAGAAAACCAGTTTGGGAGATTGCTCAAAGTTGCTTTTTCTGACACATAAAGAGGAAGTTTCCTTCTCACTACAAGAAATATTGCAATATCAACACATGATTTCCAAGTGACAGTTACCTGCACTACTCTCACATGGGCACATCATGCTGACTTCATACTAGGAAGCTGACAATTTAGAGACAGAAAGCATTGGTAATAAAATTCAGAAATTAAGTTCATGTGGAAAGTGCTTAAAAAACTTAATAATGCACACTACAGGGAGTTCCAGATAAGAACAAACTTCAGCGGGATCTCTTCTTTTGAAAACATACTGTTAATTTCACATTTGTGGGTCAACATTATGCGAACATCCATACAGCAAAATGCCTGCTTTCTTGCAAAAATAAAATATAGTTCATAATATATGCTAGACACAAAATAAACTGTAAAAGCCACTGGTGGTGTATCTATTCAAAAAATCACTACAGTTTCCAAAATATCTTTGGTCATTTCTAAGCCCATATTGTCTAGAAGGCCTAAAGCCCTCTCAGCCTTGTTCTGCATTCCCTTTTATGGTTTTGTTAGTTTGTTAGTGTTCATCTAAGATCATTTATTTGTCTTTGTTTAAATAGTCTACAACCTCCAGCCGACTACAATCACATAACACTAAAGTATGTCACTAAAATAACCTTTCTGTCAACCAAACAGACTTCACTGTAAACTTTACTTCCAGCTGGAACAGTTCAGTCATAACGTATAACAAGCCTATATAAACTGGCACAATCCTCTGTGATCTAAAAAAATAAAAGTACCCACCCAGATCCTACAAGGTTAAACCTTTTAAACTGCCTGCTGTATTCACCCTCCTTAGTTACTGTGAAGACACTACTGAAATTGCACAGCAAGGAGTCCTGACACTGAAGTCACACACACAGTGTGCTCAAATGGGAACTGCATTATTTTGCATTTTCTACCAGACATTAGGGGGAGAAAGAAAAAAATGATAGCAGTAAAACTGCAAAACCATATAGCATTCTGGCATCGAGCAAGTCTTTAATCTAATAAATGTCTAATCCCATTAGGACTGTATGGAGGCCTTTTATTTTCTTATCCGTGTCATGTAACAACTGCACAATTAACACACTTTGTGTTTCGACCTGTGGTAGGACACTTTAAAGGCAAATTAATTATTTCCTGTATTATGGTAAAGCAGATGCATCCATTAGGTATGTGCCATTGGAGAGGGATTGTCAATGTATACAAACATGTTTGACTGTGGATAGGACAAATAGCAGTTGGCTAAAAAGTGGGCTGTAATAGGAAAGGGCGCAACAGGATTCTTCCATTCAGGTGACCTCCAGAACAAAGCCTGTTGCTTCCATCAACAAACAAAATTGCAATTTGATAAGCATAGACAGTGACTGCAGTGGACACGTTTCACAATTTTTGTTTTCACGTCATCTGTTTTTATGTAATAATTCGCCCTTTTAATCGGCTTACTGGCAAACCAATAACACCACGAGCACGAGTAGCCTACAGACCCAGTTGAACCACATATTTTGAACACTGCCTCGAAACTGGCATTAAAAACACTCAACCAAGGACACACAACACAGTCTCCCACAAAAGTCAAGAAGTCAAACATTGTGTTTGTGTGTGAAAAATTGAATTAAGCATAATATTTTAGAAGGTTGCAACTAATTATGTTAGTTATGTTATGAAAAAAAAAAAAAAGCGGCCAACAGCACTTTACACAATGGTAGATTAGGGCTGTTCGATATGCCCAAAATCTCATATCCCGATATAAGACATCTATTGTCCCGACAACGATTTTGTATATATATATAAAATTTTTACATTTTCTGTAAATTCTGCATCTCGGGCAACTTGACTTGCGTGAAGTGTTTTTAGCTGGGCGTCGTGTACCTGGAGTCGAGTGTTACATATATAGAAACGGCTACAATTATCTTTCTATTTATTAAACAGCGTGATGCGGGAAAAAGCCTGTTATAAGGTTTACTTTTTAGCACCTGACAGCTCTTTTTAGCTTCTCGTCAGTAAACACTCTACATACTATTTCAAGTGATTCCTTTATTTTGAAAAATCTCAACAGAATCTTCTTCCTTCCCCGTCACCGCAAGTTGGGGCTATGGGCCTGATGGAAGAGCTAAAACATAAGAATATTTATGTGGAAGCGCTTTTTTTTTTTTTTGTCATTCACACAGTGAACAAAGTTTAAGTAAAATTTTCACTAACTTTTCTGTATCTGTAACTTGTAACTCCTCCCCCAAAATTCTGCCTCCAGTTAAGAGAGAGAGCAAAACTGTTCTGTCCAAACATTATCTTTCAGCACTGTTATTTGTTCTTCCATTGTAGGGGCTTCTTTGAAACAACATGTCTTCTAATTAAATTTTTTAATTGCATTTTATCAGTGAGGTCCTAATAACAGTTTTGACTTTGTACCATCAACATATAATATTAATTAAACCCTCTGTCACTGTCGGCAGCTATTTTTGGCAAATATTTTTAAATATACAAGTTCATATCAGGGGAAGGACTGCTTTGCCTTTGGAAATTCGGAGCTGGCAAATGAATGGCGCATGAGCATAAATTTTCATTTTTCTTTGTCTAAAATAAATCAGTGCACTAAAACATCAGGACCAGACTAGGACCAGACTAGTCCCCAGCATTTTTTCGCATTGCCACAGTTTATTTCTACTGTCTGTTTTTGGTCCATTTAGATTGCTAATGTAGTTTGTTAACAACATTATGGTTAAAAATGTTCTTCTTTTACCCTTATTCTTGTGTGGTTTAAAACTACTTAAAAAGGAAAAAAAAAAAAAAACACGTAACTCCGCCAGAGTGCCTATTTTGGGTCACTTTTGCCGGTCCCAAGCCCGGATAAAGGAGGAGAGTGGGAATTATGATATTAAAACAATAATTGCTAAAAGAAATGTAACTTGTAGTTGTAAATATAAATGCCTAAATGCATTTAGAATGTTTTTTTACTCACTTTATGTCTCGTCCAGGGTGCTATATCTCTCTCCTACAGCGTAGTTTACAAGCATGACCAATTATGCAAACTAGGCGATGACGTCATTTAGCGACTTTTAGGACAGCCAATAGCGATTTTCCTTACTGAGGAGTTAGCAACACTGGCGAAATCACCTTAATATAGAAGACAAGGGTTCCAATTTATAACTTAAGTCATTTTAGTGAACCCAATGTGTGCAGTTAAAAGATTTGTTGTGTTGTGATTAAAAGGATAAAAATGATCCGCTGTTCACAGCCTCTTGGACACAATCTCAATTCTGACAATAACAAACAATAAAGAAAGCCCCTATATTGGCCCCCAAAGTTGATTGCATTAACAGATGCAATATAACATATGCGCTGAGGGTGTGCATGGAGAATGGGGGTAGATGCAAAAGACAGGGTTTATTATTGCCCGGTAATAAACACACCCATACCACACCATAATTACTCAGGGCTAACCGATCCGACATGAACCAGTCTAAAATTAAACGACCCTACCACCCACCTTCAAACCAAAAAACAAAACTGTTGCTCCACATGGTCACACTCACACGTCAACAACCTTTACAGATGGGATATTAAATGAGCTGCGATAATCCTGTGTGACAGGAAACACTCTCAATGTAGCAGCAGTAAAGACAGTAAGAGATACAAAACATTTAAAAAAAGATCCATTCAACACACCATATCCAACAGAAGAAAAAAAAGACATCTAAAAGACAAGCACAAAAAATATTCACCTTGTACACAGTTATTTTGCATGCTGCTCTTTTGTTTGTTTTTGTTTTTTTTACAGCACATTGTATCCTGCATCCTGATTGGTTGTAGACCACAGGTGTCGAACGTCAGGCCTCTAAGGCCAGTGTCCTGCAGGTTTTAGATGTGTCCTTGATCCAGTCAGAACATGGTATATCATGTTTAGGTGAAAACTAGCGAGCTAACTTGTAACTCCATTAAATTTAATAAATTCTGTTTTTTATGGATGTCTGGATGTTAAACTTAATTGTTACACCTGGTAAAGCAGCAACACTGATCATTTTATTAAAGATGAAATAATTTAGACAATTTTTAACTCTCAGTGATGCCGCAGTGTTCGTTTGACTTTGGGACCCGAAGCGGACGGGGTTTTGGACCCAGATTACTCCGCAAGGCTCCTGAATACAGTAGCCGTAAAGTAAGTAAATTGTTTAGCGTGCAGGTAGGAGAAAAAAAATCATCTATGTATTTTGTGTAACTTTACTTTCACAGAACTCTTAACACAGGAATAATTGGAGACTCAAAATAATTATATTAATGTGCAGTAATGCCAGCGTAGGAGTTACCACCAAAGTACTCAGCTTCACCAAATGACCAGAGTCAGGAGATGCACCAGCAGTTGCTTTATTTATTATACCTCACATTAGGTTTAGGTTCAGGATCACAGTCACAGTTTGAGTGTTTTTGTAGTATTCTAGAAGCAATATTATTACTCTTATTATATTATCTTATTCTTATATTGTTCTAGATAAAACACAGCTCTGGAACCTGTCTTTGGGAGGTCGGGGTACCATGTTTAAAGGATCTCTGAGTGGCCCGTCCTGAACACCCTGATGCACAGAGAAACATAGATGAAGTGTTAGTTAAACAAAGCCATTAGAAATTCTAATTTAAGGTATTTAAACTGATACCAACTTCTAAACCCAATCCAGCAGTTAATTTTCTGCACGTCAGAACTGGAATTTAATGGGAGATGCTTCTTTCCTGTAGTCTATACTAAATTATGACTGCAGTGTAAATGAATTCCAGTGTGCACCATGCAAGTAGATATTTGAACATGCTGCCCTTGCTAGTTAGCATCATTCTTAAAACTATTAGCTGGTTAAACAAGTTCTTATTTTATTAACTCTTTACGCCATAACTACTAGAAGTGACCTTTGAAGTCCCCCCACCCTCCAAACTGAGCGGTTTCTGTCATATTTTAGGCCTGTTTATAGAACAAAATGAGAAGAATCAGCCCAGAAATTATTCTAATGTCAGAATTAAGGATGTCAGAAGTAGTCGAACCGCATCTTTATTGACATACAGTGATGTGTTAAAGCTTGTCATGCAGGACAGAGGAGAAGTTTTCAGATATTGCCTCGGATCTAACGTAAAAAAAAAGCAGTTAGAGGATCAAAGATGTTATGACCCCACCACCTACTAACCTGGCCTCAGCTCTGACAGACAGATGCAACCCATTTTCTGTCTGTTAATCTTTCTTTGAAGGGAAGTTGCAAATAAGCAAAGGGGAAAGTAAACAGATGACAGCCTGTCACCCAAAAAAAAGTGAACGTTTTGTCAGGGTGTGAATGTTAGCATGGAAGAAGGCCACTGCTAAGTTTGGCTAGCCAAATTCTGCAAACACTGATGTTGCTTTTTTGTGTAGCCATTTCCCCTTTTGCTGAGTTTTTTTAAAAAAATGGTGGATTGATTTTTTTGTAAAGGAGCTGCTCTCATAAGTCATTGAGTGACAACAACAACTGGCCAATCAGTGGCATGCGGTCTGTTGACGTTGCATATTTGGATTAATTCAAATAGCTTGGAACCCAGGCCAAGGAGATACCTGGTGCCAGGTAAACCCTGCAAAATGGAAGTTGAGTTGAGCAGGTACTAGACCACCCCTAGTTTTGGTACTGTGGAAATTGAGAAAATAGATTTATTATTACAAGATACAATTGTTTTTACAACGATGTAAACAAAATTATTTCATTACCAATTCCCCTTTTATTTAAAAAAAAAAAAGAAAAGAAAAAGAGCTCCCAGTCTCACTCTCACAGCCTGCCATCCCTCTCTTAAGCACTGATCTTTTAAGGCAGATGAGCAAAACAGTTTTTAGTTTTGGATCATTTAAACTGACACTAGAAATGTATTTAATTATATTCATATTCTAAAATGTTGTGTATGACTGCTCTGTTACTACTTTTATAGAAAGTTTACAATAAAAAAAATTACTCCCAATATAATAACTCATACTTGGAAAAATGTTCACTCCTCCCTCAGCCTTGAGCGCTCAAAAATGCTAGAAAAAAATTAAGAGGTACATAATTTCAGCCCACTTCTGTGTAATCTGAGGACCTTTAACTTGAAAAGTCTTCAGAGTGTGAAGGTAAATCTGATTTTTAATCAAGTGGGCCCCATTTTACATGAATTAGTGCGCAACTACAACAATAATCATGTAAAGTTGTAACCTTCTGTCAAGTTGCTTTCACCTTTGCACTTCTACCGGATATTAAATACTGCTTTACTAGAAATTTTTTACACCTTACTGTGAACTGAGTCACCTCTACTTTAAAACTGACAACTATATTCGCATAAAAGGCAACTTTAGTTTTACATGCAGCGCTATCAATGTATACGGCCCCTGTTCACACAAGACAGCTGAGAAGACAATTGAGAAGGCCTGAAAGTTCAACATGACTTTCTAAGTTTATACTTGTTACAAGTGTTTTAACAACAAACAAAAACATGGCTCACTGACGGTTGCATGGGAGCTTGTGTGAATTTGCTGTTTAAAACAGACACACACACACACACACACAGAAAGCGGTCACCTGTTTTTTCATGTTTTAGATTTGTATTGTTCATTTTTTGTCCCTGACTCATTCACTTGTGGACAATTTTGTGCAACATTTATGTATGCTGACAATCTTAAGATTACACTCCCTATCATAATGATGGGGATAAAAAGCCTTCTGTGATATTTGGCCTCACTGGATAACATTTCAGTCACTTGTGTGTGTGCGTGTAGCTGTTGTGACGTTTGTCCTTTATCAATCATTGACCAATACAGAAAATGATCTCTTAAGAGGTAGATCCTGATACTGCAGTGTCACTTTACAGCCACAACCCTAACAACCCTCAACCATACACACTTTTTTTAAAGCTAGGTATGACCGTCCTACCTTGTTACTCTAAATGGTGGAAGTGGGTGACACGTAAAACAATAACATGTGAAATCCAGAAAAAAACACAATTGAGAAACAGCTTTATCCAGCTAGCTCCACTCACAAGTATTGCACACTGGAACTGGAGAGATACCTGTTGAGTATCAATTCAGTTCGAGTCTAGGTTCACTGTGCATCAGCTTAGTATGATGAAGTTACATCTTCTAATAAGAGGAGTTAAAAAAATCTCTTGTTGGACAACATCGGGCGGTTTTGGGGTAGGAAACTACTGCCAGAGGTGATCAAAAAAATAAGTTGTGAAGAAACATTTACCAACATTACCACATCAATGTAAAGGAAGACTAAAAAAAATAGAAATTTGGTGCTCTGTAAAATGTGAACAAACTAAAAGTCGAATTTCCTAAAAGTTTGAGGTCTTGATACGTTTTGTCCAAACAGCGGGCTTCTGGCTAAATGTAATACTTTGCAGGACAACAAACAAGGATAAATATGTCTAAAATATGTCTAAAAACGATACTGTGTAATAAAAATTAAATGCTTAACATGTGATTGATCCTGCTTTCTTGTTTGAGCGTCCAGAGATGTGGAAATGAACTTTAAAAGTCTTGATTGCAAAATAGTGGCCAATGCATGAACGCATAGCTGGACAAAAGATGGACGACTGTACAAAACTGCGTTGATTTCGATACAGAAATGACCTACCTTTAGGGCATACTTGTCGCCAGTGTTCTTCTGTACTATTTCAAGCACTTTTCCATTGATTCCCAACCCCAACACCTGGCTGGTCACCTTGTATTCGTCAGTGATTGCGTTCTTCCTGATCTGTAAGGTGGGTCTGGGCTGGAAGGGGTGGAACTGGCCCGAGGGGTTCTGCTGCCCTGCTGGGTTCTGCTGCCCCGCCGGGATGGGAAACAGTGGTTGGTTCTGTGAGTTTGATAGCATGTTCATAGTCTGGGGCTGAGAGGTAAGCAGCCTCCCCTCAACAATACTGTTTAAATACAGAGACTGAGTCTTCCTGAGTTAGCTGGCCTCTGACAAACTACTCAGCGCGTCGCGTCCAGGCCCGAGGAAAATCTGGTAGTACTTCTAACGATACGGGTTCACAAAGTCATTCGGTTAGCCTGTAAAATGCCAAGTTAGCTAGCTATTAGCATCCTAGCTCGAGTCTTTTCTGTGATTCTCGGCTAACAACTCAGCTATCGGTTAGCTTATCCATCTCCGGTGGTGTCCGCCGTCCACCGGTTTCCTCAAAGAACCCTTCAGGAACTTTTCTAAAACATCCTCTAAGGCGGCAACAGCGGCAGGGTTTTTTCAGTCGATACCGCGAAACCTCTCGAGGGAAGTAAAAAACAAAACAAAACAACAGAAACACTTAACGAAAGACAGGCAACACAAGGGAAAAAAAACTCCGATAGCAATAGCACGACAAACACACTTCACTTTCCAACGGACAGACACCCAGCAGGTTTAGCTTCTGACGTCATGGCCGGGGCTTTTTTTCGGCGCTTAAAGGAGAAGTGCGCCAGAGGAAACGGCCGGACTCATACAACAGGCTGGAGCGTCGGCCAGGAGAGGGCACACGCACATGCGTTTCCAAAAACGGAGACTTGTTTTGCCGAAAGATAATCAAAGAGTAACCTGCATTTTTATTGTGCGTTTCCTGTATGTCAGTATGAAGCTGTACGCCGGCTTTAGTTACCAGGCTTTCAGGCAAGAGATCCCCTTCCAGAGTTTATTAGCAGTCTAACAGGAACAAGGACGAAAATAGACACACTAATCTCTGACCAGAATGACCAAAGTGCTATAGATGACCTCAGTGCTAGAGCTTTTGTGCCTTCAAGTCTGCTGTTCCTACTTTCGCATTGATTTGTTTTGGGAAGGGTACGATATTGGTAAATTAGAACCCAAATCTGCAGGAAAGTATTGAATATACAAGTTACAGAGCAACCAGGATTGTACAATCACACACAAACACACACACACACACACATCACTATCTTGGTTTGTCTATTTCCTGTATGTATGTAAAAGTGTTTTCAATGCAACTACTAATATTCTGATTGTCAAACAATGAATCCTTATAAATGAGCCTAAAAGCAACATTGAATGTTAACAGTAGCCCATGCAGTCACTTTAATACCTATCATTTTTAGATTCTAATTATTAAATGAAAACTTCCTCGAGGTTATAAAATTTCCACCCAAAACACAGGTATAAAATGGCGTTTTGGTCTGTAAGTTTTTAATTAAACCGTGGTACCTTTACAGCAGGTAGGCTGTCTCTGACAGAGAGCCTAAATCACTGCAACGTTGTTGTATTTCAGAAGACTGATGGATACATTGTGTTGCTAATCTGCAAGGGAATAAGGCAACACAATAACTGTGGGGGGAAAATGATTTAAAAAATATTAGGATAAGGGAAGACTTATGGTAACCAGCATGACTGAGGAGGAAATTGAGCAGATGTGCCTCCGCAGGTCAGTCTGTGTAGGTTCTCAGTTGTCCATGTCATGGTAATCTATAGAGGTTGAAAAAATTAAAAAAAAGGAAGCTGGACTTCTTTAAGTTTGTGGATACATTTTATCTCTCATCCGAGAGGCTGGAGAGACCTATGTCTTTAAACCCTACAGTTGACCCAAGCTGTACATCAGCACTTAAAGGAGAGAGGTCACTCTTTGAGGATGAGTATGTCCACATTTTAGACCGAGAAAACAGATGGTTTGAAAGAGGAGTACAGGAGGAAATCTATGTCCACTGTGAGCAGCCATCGGTGAACAGGAGTGGTGGCTTACAACACCATCTATCAGCCACCTACAATTCAGTCTTCCTATTTCCTCCCTGCCATTTTAACCCTCCCTCACACTTTGCCTCAGGTGACCTCAATAGGGTGGGGTAAGGTCTCACAGTGTTTGAACCCTTAACCTGATGGTATTGACCTGTGCATTTTGTCACACCTTGGCTCATGTGACAATCCCCAAGATTGCTTCCAAAGGAGAAAACCCCACTAGGCACTAGAGGTTAAATACTTGGGTCTCTCTGTCCTTTATTTTCAAAACTAAAGAGTTGGTCATTGAGCTACTTTTAAAGCATCACCCTGCTCCGAAGTTCTGAAACAAGTGGAAGTGTGCCGAGGATGTTGAGCTGTTCTAGTGTGTGGTGAGTTCACTGATGCACTTCTGTACTCAGAGAAAATGTTTCCTCTTTTTCTCCTGTTTGGCCTCTGAAATCTAACAAAAAAGATACTTTTGCACCTTTATAACTGTGGCTACATTTTACTATGCATTTGTGTTTGTAATCATCGATAAAGTGTGTGAGTGCAAGCAGTTTTATGTGTGTGTGTTTGTTTTTTCCAAAGGAACAGCAAAGTGACTAAAGCCAAATCCTGTCAAAATTGGTTCTCTATTCAAATTAATATGGTATGGTGCTGACCTTGGCCCAATAACAATGAGCCTGCAAAAAAAAAAAAGTACTTGAGTGCATTATTTCTGTTTATTTTTCTGCCACTTTAATTTCTTACACTGTCAAGCACGTGGTCCGGAATTAATGGCGGTAGTTAAGCTATGAATTAAATGCAGCGCCTCTTTTTACCAGAAGATGGCAGACGAGTCCTAACTAAACACTTTTCCAAAGCATATTATATCTCTATTTGGAAGTGTTTTCAATCTCACCGGAGAAGAATATGAACAGTGTTTAGTGTACATATGTGGGTCACATTAAAACTTTTAATATTAGTTTATTTCAACTTTCTCGAAATGCTAGTATTGTTTATTTCAGTCATGCTGCACATTCTCTGAAGATTTCAACTTAAAAGTGCCTTCTAATCATGATTTTAAAGGTTTATCAAAAGTAGTGCCACATTATTAAAAACCTTAAATGGAAATACTGGCAGATGAGTGTATGTGTAACTGGCTTACAGGTATGTAGAAATGCCGCATTTTATTCTAGTGACATATGCTTACTGATCACAACTCTTCAACTGCTTATAAATATAAATATCTAATTAGCTCATTGCAAGGCAGCAATTCGGTTCATTTAGCCATGTAGACATGGTTAAGAGAGATCTTTTAAGTTACTTTTAATGTTATTGGTGGCAGTCATGGTGGTCAGACACTGCTGATACACTGGGATTTTCCCACACAGCCATCTCTAGGGTTTACAGAAAACAGTCTGAAAAGAAGAAACTATCCAGTGAGCTTCAGTTCTTTGGGCAAAAAAAGTGTCTCATTGATGTCAGACGTCAGAGGCATAATAAAAGTTTGGAAAAACAATGGCAGCATTCACAACATTCCCAGTCCAGTAGAGCACCTTCGCTACAGAAGAACAGGGCAGAGAACTGTGATGCTATCACGTCAATATGGACCCAGATCTCCAAATACATTTCTAGCACAAATTTATGCCACTACAAAGTAGGGCTCTTATCACATCTCAAGACCATACAGGAATATTGTATGCTTTTTGCAGCTAAAAAACAAATAATCTTATCATGCATGTGTTTGATACAGTGTGTTCGGCCAATCTACAGCAAAAATTATACAGTTATGTAAGAGATGCACATAACATGATAAACCACCTATATATATGTATGCAGAGAGTACACCTTATAAAACACTTTTGCACAAGCACATGAACACACATGCGTACTCCATATACCTAGCAAGGACACACGTGGAATATTTGAGTGAAGGCTCTAAAAATGGAAACACTTGCCTGAGCTTTTGACAGCTTTGTACTGATGAATTAACACAGTCACTTTACATAACTTGTGGAGTACTTATAGTGTCTACCCAGACACTCGTCTGACCTGTTTATAACAATATATTCACCTAGGGTTTAGTGTCCTGGCTCCAACCTTTCTTCATTATCAAAGCAACCAGAGTGACTATGTGACATCAACTATACATAGAAGATTTCTATCCATGGGTTATGCAGCAGTGTCCCAAAGTTTATTCTGTTCTACAAGAATCGGGAATGCGTGGCCGGGGGCACAGGGCTGCACAGTTTGGCATGTTGACATTTTCTTTTTCTCCACTCTTTCCCAGAATGCTCCCTAGACACTCTCTCCTGTTTCACAGCACCTCTTTTAACTTCCTGACAGGGGCAGGAGGTGCATCTCCTTTCGTATTTCCTGCACCCCTCTCTGTTCTTCATTAGAGTGCATAAGTCAAAGCAAGTTTGGATCAGTTATTTCAGGCTGGCTAGAACCCGTCTTTCTCAGAATAATCCTCCGCGCAGGGCTGAAACTCTAGCCGACTCTTGATATAGACCCATGGTCAGCACTGGCTCTGATATAGGATTCTAGCACCCGAACGCTTCCAACCCTCCAGCCCAACATGGGACCCGATGAACCTGCTCACCCCGCTAATGCACTCAAACACACACAATCAGATACACACTGCTTATAATGCCCCCTTATGATCTTTGGCTTTTACCAACTTGGACTCTTTTCTCCTTGCCCCTCATGTCTCTGTAATTGCTATGTGAAACAACAAAAACCCATAAGTTAATATTTTATCATTTTACTCTGATTTAGCTGCATCTGTTTGCATGCAATCTAATTTAACTTAGGCAAAAAAAAAAAACCCCAAAACCCAATAGTCTGTAGAATCTTCAACTAGAAATTCAATTATTTAGACTATTTACTTGATTTCCATGCTTATGGTCTGGTTTTCCAGAGAGCCAATAATAAAATGCTCTCTCCTCAGGAGGGGTGGTTTCTCTGTTCTAGTTTTGTTAGAAACAAATATACAATAGCTTTTAAAGACAGTGCATTAGTAAAATTCCCCCTTCTCTAGCCTCCTTTCTCACGGTATCCCTCTCTTTCTCATGTTCTCAAACATAGAAGGTTGTAAATATCACAACGATAAGTCATAGACGTCACCAGCTCTAAGGCAGTCCAGTCTTGTGGCTTGTGGTGGCGTGATACAGTGTGTGCAAAGTCACGTGCAGTCTCACAACATAAGTTTCTGGAATATGTCATGATCTGTAGATGATAGTGCAAGCGTGAGTTAACTCGTAAGTTGGTGTGCGAGTGGGCTAACGGAAGTGAAAGTAATTTATTAATGCAGCTCATAAAGTAGTACAAGTTCTTTCACAATATCTTATGGAGCACATTTGTGTAGGGGTTTACACACTTACTTAACCAAGAGACACAAATCCCACTGGGTTTACATCAGAAAGGGCATCCAGTGTAAAAATCTGTCAAATCAAACATACAGATCATCAAGAATGAGATTTCCATACTGGCTCATTGGGGGCCTGCATCAAGAATGACCGAGAGGTCCGGGTGGAAACTGTTCTAGTACTTGCCAAAAACAAAGGAAGAGGAATGGGGGAGGCATGTTTGAAGGCAACTAGAGGGAAGAAAGAAGAGATGGTTGAAGTGGCAGAGAGTGTCCCCAGGGGAAGAGATGTAAATTGATATATATTCCAAAAAAAAAAAGAGGGTGGCAAAGAACAGTGGGATAGTTAGGGAGATGAAGAAAGTAGAAAGAAAGAACAAAGGTGATATGCAGATCAAGCTGATGAGGCATACTTTGAAGATATGGGAAAGTGTTGATGAGCTTCATGCTTTGAAAGGACACTCCAGATGTGGTTTTTGCTTTCAGAGTGTTGATGGAGATGTATAGAGAACATCAGAAGAAGTCACACTGTGTCTTTCTGGATCTAGAAAAAGCCCATAGTAGGATGCCAAGAGATAAACTGTGTGAAGGTGTCAGGAGTAGCAGAGAAGTATGTGATATTTGACGACACAGTGGTGAGGTGTGCAGAAGGAGTGACAGATGGGTTCAAAGCAGAGGTGGGATTACATCAGGGATTGGTTCTGAGCTACCATTTGCAGTGATGATGGACACATTGGCAGATGAGGTCAAGCAGGATTCTCAGTGGACTATGATATTTGCAGATAACAATATGATCTGTAGTGAGAGTAAGCAGCAGGTGGAAGAGAGCCTGGGGAGGTGGAGGTATGCTCTGGAAAGAAGAGGAATGAAAGTCAGTAGAAGTAGGACAGAATAAATGTGTGTGAATCAGAGGAAGAGAAGTGTAAGACTGAAGCAGCAAGGATCAGAGGTAGTAAAAGCGGATGAAATCAAATCTCTGGGGTCAACCATCTAAAGCAACAAACAATCCACAAGAGAGGAGTGGGTGCAGACGAGTCTTAGGGGAGATTCGTAAAGGAAGCATAGCAGCAAGAGTGAAAGGGAAGGTTTACAAGGCAGTATTGAGACCTCCTGTGCTGTACGGTTTGGAGAAGCTGCCACTGACAAAGAGACAGGAGACCAAGCTGGAGGTGGCTGAAATAAAGTTGTGAAGGTTTTCACTGGGAGTGAGTTAGAAGCAAGGCTGAGATAATTTGGACATGTGCAGAGCAGATACACTGGAACAGGAGGGAAAAGAGGAAGACCTTAGAAGAAATTCATAGATACAGTGAAGAAGGACATGCCGAGGGTTGACATGACAGACAAGCACACGGTGATATGGAGGCAGATGATCCACTGTGGTGACCCCTAAAGGCAGCAGATGAAAGAATAAAGAATAAAAAGCCCTCATGGCAAAGACCAAACATTAAACTCACTTGTCTCTCTCTCTCTCTCTCTCTCTGTTTCTCTCTCAAACACACACTTATGGTACATACCCGTAAATGTGGAACTAAAGACAAAAAAAAGGAATGCGTTAAGCGTAGACTGTCATTGACAGATGACCTGCACAAAGCTTTAGAAATGCTGTATGCACATACATCCAGACACAAAGGAAAACCATGTATGGCTTATTTTCCATGCAGTAGTTGGCCTCTTCTATAGCGCTGCAGGAAGCATGTGACCGTCACTGGAATCTCCCTTTCATAAAAGAACAGAGACTATATCACAGAGGTCCCTGCAGAGGCACGAGAGCCCTCAGGGTAACAAAGTCTGGCCTTTTTCAAATGGACCCTCTGTGGAGCTGAGGAGGGATATTTTTAAGCTGGTAAAAGAAATAAGCAGACGAACAAGATTTCTTTCTTTCTTTTTTTCTTTTCTCTTTCACAGATAGAAGGACAACAACTTGTTGGTTTTATGTGTGACCAGTTGGTCTCACGTTTTAGTCACATGAACATTCCTGTCCCCCTCTGCCTCTCCCCCCCACCAATAAACAAGAGACTGTTTGATGATAGGACATGATTATTTAGCCTACTTCTCTTGCCAGCTCCTCTTTTGCCCTACTCAGCTGTAAAGAATGCCCTAATTTCAGTTCCACCCTACTAACAGCCAGCCTCACACGCCCCCTTCTCCTTTTCATTTGACAGCTTTGGCCATCTCCTGTTTCTTTCTCACTTTTGAGCACACACACAGATACGTAGGCCTGATTCTGCTGACCCAGTGACATGTGGCTGCAGGATGCTCCAGTTATTCTGCATAGAGAGTTTCTGCATTTATTGGTCCACTGGCATAAGGCCCATTTCAAACCAGACACAACAATTCCATGCTGCTTTTCCCCCCAATGATTCACTCCTCTCCACTGACCCAGTCTTGGAAAGAAGATACACTCTCACACTCACTCAGTTATTGCTGGTAGTTAGATCTGTCTGATACGGCACTAGGACACAGCACCTTAAGATGACTCAAAGGGCTGCTCTGATGCCCCAGAAGGTTGTTATTTTGTCACTGATGGAGACGCATGTGTGGTATATCCAAAATACGCCGAACCTTTACTGCAGTTCTGCTTCTTCTTAAGATATCAACATGAAGGTCACAGTGTATGTTTATGTTTACATATTCAGTTCAGTTCAAGTCTCCATGCCTTAAATCAGAGTTCTCTCACTGAGCCAAGTACACAGCATGTTTACATATCAAACTTGTCCCGTTTCTCCTTTGTTCAGGCCTTCATTTAAGATCAGTTTCAACAACAAATCAGTTTTAGTGATTAAATGTTTGGTCCTAGCAGATCAGCTAAAAGTCCATCCCATCAGGCACTGGTGGTGGAGGTGGGTGGAGTACTTTGCCACTGTGGGAACTTAATTATGTGACTCTTGAATTTTTGTGTATATTATAGGTAATTTTGAATATGAACGTGATGTCCTCCATCCTCTGGAAATCTAATATTGGTAATCACAGGACTTTTGAGCAAGACAGTCATTCCAAGCATATTTCTTTTTCACAGTAAGTTTTAGGAATGGGTTCAGGAATCTCTTTGAGCAGCTGTCTCAGTGTACAGATGTGAATCCCATGAAAATAAAAAATATCTTTGATGGTATTTAAAGGATTTAGTGGCAGGGAGACAACTGAAGAAAAAACACTTGTGTAGGAACATTTAGAAAAATAATATTAGAAGTTATTAATGTAAAAATTTTATTATTTTACTACACTAAAGCTCTGTGTTTTCTCCTTGATAAGCCCACTATATATTAGTGACCTTTTCCTTGACTGTTTACTAAAAGCTTAAATGTTTCATTAAATCTCATCTTCTGGCAGGTTAAATGGACTTAATTATGTTGGTTGCAAAAGTCGAGCTCAAAGCTAAAATAAGAAGATCAAGACCACTGTCATGTCTGTCTGTTATATACGAGCCTGCAGCCAGTTAGCTTAGCCTAATAACTTTGTGCCATTTTAGGTTCCATATTAAATTATTTAAAATCGGCACAGAATGAATTTTAGTTCAGTAGCTTATTAGAATTTGTTACCTTTTAACAGAGCCAGCTCAGCTATTTCCCCAGCTAAGCTAAGCTAAGCTATGTGGTTACTGGTATCAGCTTTGTTCTGCAAGTGTAAGTTTCAGCGATCCATCTTTTTTTCTGTCAGTCTGTGTCCTTGCCTCCCTGCCCCCCAGGAGGGGGGGGTCATAATCCAATAATCCATCTTAATCCAAACTGAGATTACATGAGGTGAAAGAGCCACTTTGTCCATGAGAATATGCTCCAGTTTACATCAGTCCGGCATTCTATATAGATTACATTTGCTGCATGTTTTGTACATAATCTAATGTATTAACATCTGTGCATGAGTGACGATCTGTTACAGAGAAGAGCCTGTGCTTCTTTTTAATGAACAGCTGTTCCCGCAGCCTAGCGGTGCTTCTTCCTCCCTCCACAGTGTTCTGCGTATTAGCAGAGGTCAGCCCAGCCAGTGCTCTTTAATCCTGCCAGTCTGATCCTCATCACGTTTCACCTCCTACACTCAGTCTACTGCCCCACTGCCCTAACACGTCTGATTGACTAGATTCGCCGCAGAATACTCCATATTCTTGACGTGCAGCCCTACCTGATTTACAGCATCACCTTGACCTGCCTGCCTCACACTTGCTGTTGTCTTACGATTAAAGAAAGAGAGCTGAGATGAAGCCCAAGGGACAATTCGGTTTAATGATCATCCTCTCTTTGTCTCAGCAGACATCACAAAGCTGAGAGAAATATGCTGTAATTTACTACTGGACTTGCGATCATGTGTTCTTAGAGTCCCGTGCAGTTGCAATCCTCCACTCGGCACTATTTTTAAGCTGCCCAGCTGGCACCACCACCACCCCCAACACCACACATGCACACACCCACACTGATGTATGTGCTTGTGCAGGGCTGGAATGACCATTGCCTCTACTATGCCCTTGTATGGTTGTGTGACCCACACACCAGCATGCCCTACTAGTACAGCTTTCCATTCCTGGAGTTCACTCCTAAAACATACTGTATATTCCTCATTGCCAATATTATGTCCTGTCAGGCCTCTTGCTTACTATTTGGCCTACCCCTGACATGCATATACAGTAAACCAACATGGGCAGGCAGCACTAACGAAAACAACCACACCTGCTTATCCATATGATGCGAACCCAAGCCATCTTCACGGATAGATGACATAAATAGACCATTTTGGACTTTTAGCATATCCATACTGTATATACATAATGCCTCCCTGCCTGTTTGCCTGCCTCACGTTTCCAGTGTATCTTTCACCAACTGACAGGATTAGTAACATTAAGCCCTGAACTCTTGAACTCAGGACTTAAAGCGGTCAGGGAACATGGCCAGTGCACTACCACTGTTAACTGCAGCAGGACTCACACTATTGTATGCATGTTTTTTTGTTCTGTGGTGAAGAGTGAGTCGAGGAGACGCGTGCCATTGTCATATCTGCCCATTAAAAATGAAGAAGCTACAGTCAACTGCTAGTTAGCTTCACTCAGTGTGAAGACTGGGAACAGTGGAAATAGAGCAAGCCTGGCCCTGTCTAAGCAAAATGTTGTGGGTTATGTGCCAGACTGCTTCTTGGCTCTGTGTATTTTCCAGGAAACCAGCAGACACTCCATTTAATTACTTGCTCCAAACCAAAAAAAGAAAACTAAGGAGGAAAAAAAAGTCAAAGGACACATAAAACCAGGAACCAGTAAACAAGGAACTGTCTTTTTTTTTGTTTAAAAAATAGATTTATCAAAGAGCACAATCTGGTATTAAGCGGTATGGTATGGCTAGAACTAAAATTGAAGGACTTAAAACAAACTAAATGATACTGCCAGTTCCTTTCTGTTCTGTTCATTTCTTTTTCAGTCTCTCCCTGTATTATGATTGTTTTTTACCCTGAAAGGCTTTCAGAAGCGTTGCGATGTTTCACTAAGCAGCCAGTTTGCCTCTTAACACAATGCCTTAGGCCTTAATATAGCACTAAGTCTGTGCTCAGCCGCCAGTGAAACATAAACATTAACACTTTACAGAGCACTTGAATTATTAATGCTCAGCTGATGGATTGTGTTCAGACATTGCTTTAGCCTCTTCCAGTGTGTGTGTATTGGTGTGTGTAAGACAAAGGGGTAGGATAATACTGAAAAAAAGAGGCTAATTCAAAGTGTGCTCTTCACTGCTTTGGCTCCTGTGGGAGACGCTGCTCTCCTCTCATCAGTAGGTCAACATGTTTCCTGTGAGAAGCAGACAGTAACAGCAGCTCTTCACACTCTGCCATGGAAAAACTCTTAGGACAACAATCCACCCAGCAGCTGCTAACAACAGAGACAGAGATCAGAAAGAGGACATTGAAAAGAATGAGGACAGTGAGGCTTCCCCCGAAGACACAAACTTACAAACATATGCACAAATATCTTTGTAGAGCACCAGTGCCACCCTGTCCTGCTAACACCAGCATATAATGTACTGTGTAATACCTTCAGGGGTCATTTCAGTGGAGCTTTTGTCCCTTGTTACAAAGTAATGTAGTATGCCCTCTTCAAACTAGATTCAGTGTAATCAGCATTAAGCTGACTTCTCAAGTAGCCACTGATAAAGAATTATGGGTGGTTATGAAAGCATTCGGAGAACAGCTGGCCTGACTAAAGGGTACTAAATTGATTATCTTGTTGTCAAACAGAAATACACAATTGAAATTTCACAGAAATCTTTGTTCCAACACAACAACACTGGAATACACAGATTCACATACTTGGAAAGCGGACTTTGTAGAGGAACCATGTGACAGAAAGTGATGAGTCGGTGGTTACTCTGTGCATCCATTGATGCAAAGACAGTCACAACACACAAGAATGTGTTAAATATATACAAGATGCACCAGAAATGCTTTGTTTTTTTAATTTACAAATGCCAAACCACTTCCAAAACCACAGCCCAGTGAAGGTGGCATAAACTGATTGCTGATGTTTACTAAAGGTTCACCCCAGAACATGACTGTCTTCCAAACTCCAAAAATTCCCCGCTAAAGGTTGTCCTGTCTATTAAAGGAAACCCGAAACCCACCATAAATATAGCGTTTACCCAGCAACAGAAAAGATGGGACAAGAGTTTCCAGGCTGCAGGTACCTTACCAGAAAACAGGGGTCTGTTGTTTTACTACAGATCACCTGCAGGTCGTATTCTCTTAGCGACAGCTAAACATCCAGCACAACGTACAATGATTTGCTGTGCTGCTGTGACATGTTTAAAGTGGACAGGCTTGGGTCACCGAGCATACAATAAACCGGGCGGTAAGGGAGTGCATGCATGTTTGATGGGGAGGCAAAGAAGATAAAGAAAATAAAAGAGAATAGATGGGTGATATCATTTAGGAAGACTTTTAAGGATAGGAGCTTGCCACCTCTTGGTCAAGGAGCCTTTTATGGCTTTTAGAAGTGATTTTGTAGTTATGATAAAGGCTGAATGAGTCAACCACATCAGCATACAATCCCGATCACACAAGATAAATATTCTTAATCGTTTTTTTTTATATCCTGTAAATCATGAATTAAAGTGTCCCTGTTTATTATCTTTTTATTTATATAATCTGATACTTAGTTTCAGTGTTTCTTAATCATTTTATATAGTTTTAAAATCCAATTTGAGTCCACATTTTTATGCAACCTTGTGTTCATCTTATATTATGTTTTTTATTCAATTATGTGGTTGAAAGATGCTACACAAATACATGGGCCTTGCCTAACACATTACTGGGTTGATGAAAACAAAAATGTCAGAAGAAAAACACTCGAGTGCCTGGTTAATAATAAATATGTTGAGCAAGACCAGACTGTGGAAAATTTCCCCCACCGCGGAGCATTTGAGTAGGTGGGCAGACAGATTTTGAGATAGGATTGCTTTGATGCGTCCTTCGAGCATCTTCCTAGAGTGTTGCTGTGCAGAGCGGTTACTTAATGCTATAAGAAAGCACACACTAACTTACATACTCTTATAGAGAAAAAGACACACAGTCAGATTCACCTCCGCAGACAGGGAGATGAGTCATCCTCTATTCCAGTCCCAACTGTGATCCAGCCGGGGTCATGTAAACAAGTCTAGCAAACTGGCAAACTAAATATGGGGGCTGTATGTACAGACAGCAAATAGAGGAATAGATACACTTTCAACCAGAAAGATTAATTGAAAGGTTGCAATAGGATGCTTTAAAAAAAAGGGGGGGGGGGTGACAAAGTGTGCACACAGTGTATCATGCAGTCTGTGTGGAATGTAGATTGGTGGGTTGGGTGGGCAAATGTTCTTGAAGCGTTACCCCACCTCTCACAACGATCTGCATCTGTTCAGCCTGTATAGACATGTGCTCAGCTGTGCATGTGTTTGTGTGTGACTAGTGCGAGCTCAGCTGTGAGTGCATCATTGTGTGCACATGAGTAAAGAACACTGAGCTGTAGTCAGTCTGCTTTTGTGCATGTGGAGGCATGTGTTGTGTTTGTGTGTGAGTTTGTGTACTGGTTCAACAGCAGGGACTAATGTGGCATTCGCCTCCTGCTTCCCTTGCCTGGTTCGTACCTCAGCTGTTCCAGTGGACCGAAGCCAGACGACACTCATAGCTCTGGTGTGTGTCTGCACTCTATGACCTGGGGCTGTGTGTGTGTGTGTGACAGTATTGTCCATTCCAACATCATGCAAAAAAAGAGAAAGGTTTGTGTAAGTGGAGAGCTGAGGTGAGCCTACTGAGGAGAGTATGAGTACTGAGGAGTTTACCAGAGAATCACCATTCAGTTCAGGCAGCGTTAATAGGCTGCCGCTGGTGGATCATCACAGACCTCGCAATGACATATAATGAACTTCATAATGAAGTTTTGTAACATGCAAATATGTGAACAAACAAGCTCAAAAAGAGGCACGCCCGACCCCTAAGGGCATCCTTCTAATTTGAGAGACACATCAGTCTCTGTCTCATCCCTAACTGCTGGCTAAATAAGTCTGCAGTCACAGGCGACAGCGCTAGAAAATAAAAAACAAAACATTATGGCCAATCCCAAAAGGTTGATTCTGTTCATATGAATGTAGCTTTTTCAATAAGAGAAACGTTTCGTCACTCATTCAAGTGACTTCTTGGGTAAACTTGATATTCTACTTGATAAATCACTAAGTTTACTAATGACCTCATTCTTTGTTAAAACTACTTTTTTCTCATGTGTTTCTTATTATCTATCAATAAATCTAGGTATGGCATATCCTTTTGTCCCCATACAACCCTGAGTGTCTTTAGAAACACCATTCATTTTTAAACAATGAGGAGCCAACTACTGCTGAAACTCCTGCCAGCACCACCAAATTCTGGCCACTCACCTTAATAATTTGCAGATAAAAGTTGCAGATTGAGCCCTAAACGTATTCTTGACTAAAAGGAAGTAAATTACACAATTTATTTTGTAGGTATTAGTTTTAGCTAACAAAGTTAGCATTCTCTGCAAAATTGTGTTTTGATTAAATGTCATATTTCACACAAACTAAAACTTATTGGGAGCGAGACAGAAATCTGATACAAATGAACTGGATTTCTGAAAACTGGGCTTTTATGTACTTTTAAGTACTGCTTCCACAGTTACTAAGAAGGTATAAGATTCAGCCAGGAGCTACTAATCAAATGCATTTTAGCACCAGCAAATATGAGCATTTCTATGAAAGCAGACATTTTGTTGTTTGCTTGTCTGGAGCATTTGGACCACAATCCTTCCACGAGTAAATGTCCCAACAAATTTAGTCTAAGAGTGTATAATGATCTGCAGAAAACCGACAAGCTACATATCAGAGCCCTCATCCAGCAATGTCAAATTTGATGACAGTACAATTGGCAAAAGACTAAACAAGTACAGCTCCTCTGGAAGTGGTGCCAGGAAAAAAAGCTCTTCTATCTAAAAAGAACGTGGCAGCATGGTTAGCTTTACATAGTGGCATCTGAACAAACCACAAGACTTCAGTGTCCTCTGGACTGTAAGGTGGAGACGTCTGACCATAAAGGCCTTCACACACCGCAAAATACAATTTTGGGGGCGGGGTTCTGTAACATGTTTAAACACTAAATGTGTCACGCTATTGGGAAAAAGCTGTCTTTAAAAATTGCACTGTGAAAAGAATGAAGCTGATCCTGATATTTCTAAACAAGAAACGAAAGAAATGGAGATTCTAGGTTTATCCAGTTTACACAAGAGGGAATCAGCAGCACGTTTTGAGCTACGACCAAATTTATTTATTCGGATTGCAAAAATAATGTGAAATATCTAGCTCCGAAAAATAATTGTAACGCATGAAATATTCACATAAATCTAGCGTCACGTTCGTCGAAAACCAAACACAGCGTATCAGCACAAACATCTCATACTGACTGTCAAACACGGTGGTGGAGGGGTGATGATTTGGGCTTGTTTTATAGCCACAGGGATCCAGACACCTTGCATTCATTGAGTCAACCCTGTACTCCCTGTATGCCATCTGTCTGACAGGTAAATCCTAGCTGAAACTTGGCGATGAAACAGCGACAATGATCCCAAGCAAGTCTACAACAGAGTGGCTTAAAAAGAAAACAATGAACATATTGCAATTTCCCATCACAGTCCAGACCTCAACCTGATTGAAATAATGTGGTGAGACCTTCAGAAAACAAGAAGAAACCTTTTAAGAAGACCAGGCCCAAATCCCTCCACAATGTGAGAGACTGATAAAGTGACGTACACAACTACTTCATGTTGCTGCTGCTCGAGGTTGTTCTACAAGCTGCTGAACCATGAGGTGATTTATCCTTTTCACATGACTGTTGGCAACATGCCTAAACTGTTAAAAACATTGGCAGATGACATTCATTTATATTGCTCTGGGAAAAGTTTGCAACTTTTTCTGCACCCAAAGAAAGAACCTAAAAGTCTTAAAGGAATTACAACGTTTTTGCTAAACTACAGGGTAACATAATATATTTATTAACAGGCAAATAAAAGTTTAAGTGAACCAATTGAATCAATGGGATAGCGAAGCTTGGAGAGAGACAGAAACACATGTTTACACTTAGAGCCAAACTTTTAGGAAGAAGCAGGTCAAGATTTCCTAACCTGCAAGGTAACCAGAAACCTGTCACCACTCTGCCCCTCCTCGTTCAGACTCAGCACCAAAAATCCGGCTGTGGCTCCATATGGTCTGCAGGGTTAGGCTCACTGGGAGAACCTCATGTGAGAGAGAGATGTGTGGGGTTGACAAAAATAGAAATCAGTGTGTCAAAGTGGATGTAGGGACAGAGGAGCTTCTACACCGTATGGTCAGAAGGCGACTGGGTTGGTGTCTAATGGGATTGGTCTAATCTGCTTTTACATTAATCAAAAGAGATGAAGAGAGGAAGATTCAATCACTTAGCTTTAGAGCCTGTCAAGTTCTACTAGCTGATTGTCCGAATTATTTTAAAGGAAAAGCTGAACAGAGGAGAAATAGATGACTGTAAAACCTGTTCTCCTGCTACAGCGCAAACAATGTGAGTTGAGAACGTTTTTACAAGGACGGATTACCACATCAAAACAAAGACAGAAGAAGGTTTCGTATAGGCTTAAATTCCCTGAACAATAAAATGAAATGGTCTGTCTTTCCACATGCATTTTCTGCTTGTTTATTTGTTCAGCCTAGCCTCTTATTTGAATAAAGATTTTAATAAGGGCACCCTGAACTACTGCTGATGGAAAGAAGGTGCCACACCCAGGCTCAGGCAACATAATGGTACATACATCATTTTTACCATAAGGCAACTATCATATTGTCAAGATCAGCTGGCATTAAACACCTGTGTCAAATTCTGTTTTGCATACCCGGCTACCTGAATGTCATATACCACTTCTCTAGTTTCTGTATCCAGTCATGTTGCTCAACCGGTTTCCCCTCCTCCTCCTATTCCTCCTTCTCCTGTTGCGTGTGTACCTGACTTTTTCATACCACTGAACACCAGCCTACAAAGTGTAAACAGCCATGAATCATCAGTGTCTGCGATCACGCTGCCTTCGTTCTTACGAAAGCAGTCGTCTTTTTTCCAGATTTTTCTTGACAGGATTATTTTTAGCAGAGCTGTGTTTTGGTTCTGTGTCGCATCAGGACACGGGACACAAAGGACATAAAAGGACAAGAGAAAAGTTGAGAGATATTACGAGGAGGGGCATTTTCTATATATAATGAGATCTAATCAGCTAATCGCATGTCAACAAATCAGGGCATTCAGTCATGTAGACACAGGACGATCAGAAGTTCAAACTGAGGATCAGAAAAGGGAAGGAAGGTGGTTTAAGTGACTTTGAAAATGACATCTTTGTTCATGTTAGATGAGTGTGTCAGAAACTGCTGATCTACTGGAATTTTCCCACATAACCATCTCTAGAGTCTACAGAGAACTGTACAAAAAGGAGAAATCATTTAGTGAGCTGCTGCAAAAATCCCCCTCCTGTCATCAGAGGTCACACTGCATCAAGCTGTTAGGAGGGCAGCAGTGACTTAAATAACCAGAGAGCACAACACGTAGATCCTTAAAGCAGAAGACCACACCGGGTGCCACTTTTGTCAGAGAAGATCAGGATTCAGACAGCACGGTCACAATTCAGCATAATCGACATGAAAGCACGGATCGTTCCTTACGTATATAAATGGTTTAGGCTCCTGGTGTTGTAATGGTGTGAGGGATATTTTCCTGGTACTTAGACCAGGAAGAGCAGTGTTTAAATGCCACATCTTACTTGAGTATTGTTGCTGACCATGTCCATCCCTTTATGACCATGCTGTTTCCACCATCTGGTGGGTGCATCTGTGTCGCAAACCCCAAATTACAATTAAACAGAGCACCTTTGGTATATGGAGGAATGGCTATTTCCTTCCACCTTTGTCCTTAAAGCTACTAGAGGGAGACACCCAGCAGACTAGTTTTGACATGTTACAGCAGCTGTAAATACCCCCCCCCCCCCCCCACCAAAAAAAATAC
>VUQR01005422.1:32920-43453 GCA_015108515.1 Hemichromis elongatus
AGTTTATCCCACCCCCCCCCCCCCCCCAAAAAAAAAATGACTGTCAACAATTGCTCATCAGTTTACTAAGACAACCTCTACTCATTTGTAATTTTGTTGCCAGAGCAGCTGTTTCTGCTCTGGCACAAACAAAGGTAGCAGGTACACTTATTTTATTTCACTGCCTAGAGCCGAAAAGCAGTCCAATAGCCTGGAAGACTGAATCACCTTCCCATATGTGTGCTGCGTATTTTCTCACATCTGTTCCTTATATCTTTATGACTTTAATAAAGGTGGCATAATAACAAGGCGGCCTCAGTATAAAAGACTATTGACTCATCCATCACCCCGCAGTTACCGACTCTGTAACCCGATCGCTGACTGAAATCCAGTTCACTTAAAAGTGATTCACTGTGCTGACTGCAGTGTAAGCCACTTGTTTAATGACACCAGCTCCTGATGTCACACAGGGGACCCCCCCCCCAAAAAAAACCAAAAAAAAAAACCCTGGTTTCTCTGGAGATGAGAGCTTTATACTAGGTGACAAATGAGGAAGCAAAACTTAGATTTGTATCTGTCGTCTGCAATTCTCGTCAGACTAGAATAAAGAGAGTATTGCTTTTAGAGCTTGATTTAAAAAAGCAGCGCGTGCTTCACATTGTGCTATAATGAAGAAAGACATTTACACGTGTCTGATGGAATTAGAAAATAAATAAAAAAGCACATTTCAAACCACAAATCACTCCAAAGCCCAACAGTTCACTGAAGTCATTTTTATTTTTTCTTAGAAAAAGAAACTATCACAACTTCATTTGGTTACTGTACAGTTTCTCTCATAGTCACTCAGTTTTGATAACAGGTTGTGATTTCATGCTGAACACCAAACATCCTCCTACTAACTCACACCACTAGTACAACATGACAGTATATGACTTTTCTCTTTTTTCTTCTTCTTTTTTTCTTTTTTTTTTTGCATTTGACATCCTTTGATATTTAGGAGTGAAAAGCATTAGAAACCACGTCTATAAAAAATGGAGACAGAGTAGAAATCCCTGACAGTTTCACTTAGAAAATGAGGGACAAGAGAAAGAACTCTTTGAACGGTGTGGTCCATACCAACATGCACCTGACATGTTTCTGTGTGCGTGTCTGTGTGTGCATTCTGGACAGCACCATTATTCACTGTGTATGTGAGAGTTTAAGAGGTTCCCTGCCCTACATGAGACAGAGTGAGAAAAAACAAAAGGAGCGATAAAAGTGAATGTGGGGGAGGAGAGAGAATCTAGGTCAGATTGCGGAGCATGCAGACCCCCTTCACAGACTCTCGTAAATGCTCTCGCTCTGAACGGACTGGGCTTGCGTGCCATCTTCATCCATAGTCGGGATACGTGACTATAAGTGGAACACAGTAAATGTTAAGATTAAGGGATGTATCAAGTATGTCTCCCTGAGAAACGTTTCTTTCGACAGTACCATAAAAACCATTCGTTTTATAACTGGCTCATCTTCCACGTATCTCTCCTCCAGAGAATAAAAGATCCTGACTCATATTAAACATACTGCCCTTCGTTTTATCCCGTAATCAATCATTCCTTGCACTACCCACCTATTAGGAGCACTGCTGCTAACAATCTCAGCAGCCAATTACAGGCACGGGCAGGTGACATTCATACAAAACTGCTATTTTCCAACAACAACTTTCCAGCCAATCAACCCAAAGGTGTTTAGGTGCTTTGACTTACGGCTCTCTCCCTCTCACTCTCTCTCTGTCTTGCAAACCATTTGTGAGGAACCAAGTGCAACACCTTTGTGACCAAGTCCGGGTAGCTCTACTGTCCTTCTGATTCCCCATTTTTTCCCCACTCGTGTACAGTGAAAATAGGAGGACGACGGTGGGCTATAAATAGGTTGTCCTGTGGCCTCTCAGCGTTTTCCACAGTAGTGCTACGATGCTAATATTAACATCACACACTGAGCTGACGCACAAGCACAAGAGATGAGGAAAACTGGTGGGTGTGTGTTTGGGGGGAGAAAAAGGAAAGAGAAAAAAAAAAAAACTTCTTACAGCAATTTTCAGAATCTTTCGCTACATAAAGCCAATCCTGTACTACCACTCTGAAGGCATTTATGTTGTATATATGAGGGATAACCGAGTTAAGTGTTCGCAAAACCCAAACACTAACAATTTGTCTTCTAGTTAAATTACGCTGGCTGAACAAATCTCGCTAAGTCTAACTTGATAGGAGTAATCTCTGTAGCCCTTTTCAAGTTTAAGAGTGTGAAGTGAGGCAAGTGACAGTGCAGGTGTGCTTCAGTGCGTTTTACCAAAACACAACACTTATGTAAGTTCGCACACAGGTTAGAAACATTTTCTCATTGAACAAGCTGTCCACTCACACAAGGAAGTTTTCTTTTGTTTTTAAAAAGCATTCTCTAATATCAAACCACGTCCTGTGGCTGTAAACGGAAAATCCACAGCCGCTGTATAAAAACTCTTGAGTGTTTCTTTTATCATTCCTCTCTCTGTTCAACTATTATTAAAAACCAAAGACTGGGGTGTCGACACCTCGCAGTAGAAAACAAATAAAAGAACAAACTAAGCTGTTTTAAAACCACTTTCTCCTGTACTCTGACTCCTCCTGAGGAGTGGAAAAACGTGGCGAGGGAGGAGATTAGAGGATCTCTCGCTTTCTCTCTAAGAGACAAGTTTAGGTAGGACCGTGCGAAGAGGTATGGCCTCCCCTGAATCTCCCATCATGTTGCTTCTAAGTTTGTTGTTACTGGCAGTTGTAGAGCTTAAGCCAGGCCCCCCCTTGGCCAGAATAGAGGGAAAGGAGGTGCTGTGGTGCTCGGGGAGTCGTTTCACAGAAGCTCCTTGGCTCTTCTCTGTCCCAGGTGTTGGTTTGGGAAGCCTGCGATACAGCCAAGGGTGTCTGAGGGCCTGGCTGGGGGTGAGGCGAGAAGACGGGTCCCAGTCCAAACACTTCTTTATGAAGTCAATAAAGGCGGGGTCCTCGCAGCCCTTGAGTGCAGCACTCCACTCCTTGCTACCTGGAGGGCCTCTCATCTTGCCACGGCGCGAGCGGGACCCCGTCAGCACAGTGGCTCCGGTGGGCAAAGTGTTTGCTCCGCAGTAGCGAGGGTGGCCCTTGGAGTTGATGAAGTTCTTTGCTCTTTTGGCCTGCTCCAGGACCTTCTGCGGAGGCATCCCCAGCAGCTCCATGACACAGGCCAGCTGGTCGCCCTCATCTTCGCCGGGGAACAAGGGGTAGCCAGTCAGCAGCTCGGCCAGAATGCAACCAAAGCTCCACATGTCAATAGGAAGGCCGTAACGTGAGCCGAGGATCACCTCGGGAGCTCGATAAAAACGAGACTGAATGTAGGTGTAAACCCGCTGGTGTTCGAAACAGCTGGAGCCAAAGTCAATCACCTGGTAGGGGCAGGAGAATAAGAAATGGTATGAATGAAAATGAAAACCAAAACCAAATGCACACAACCATTACAGCACGGACCAGAACGAGAAGCTGCCACCTTTACCTTGATGCCGCTGCGACCCTGCTGTTTGAGCAAGATGTTCTCTGGCTTGAGGTCACAGTGGATGATTCTGTGCCTGCTTAAAGCCTCCAGGCACTGCAGGATGGAGTGTGCAAACTTCCTGACCAGTGCCAGACTGAAGCCCTGGAACTTGTTGCGTTTGATAAGTTCGTACAGGTTCATGCTGAGCAACTCAAAGGTCATGCAGATGTGGTTGCGGAAGGTGAAGTTTTCGAGCATGTGCACGACATTCATGGTGCCGTTGCGATCCTGCTTCCGCAAGTGCTCCAGGATGCGGATTTCCTCCTGCGCCTGCCGGTGGAAACGCTTCTCGTTGCGCACCATTTTTAGAGCCAGGTGTTGCTGCAGTTTGTGGTCGTATACCTTCGCAACCTGGCCAAAGCTACCTTTACCAATGATCTGTAGAGAGCAAGAGAGGACAAGCATCTGTTAAGCTGAAAATGAAGGAGAAAACAACATGCGACTTAAAGGTACAAACATCAGAACACTTCTGACCTTGAGGAACTCGTAGCGGTAAGCCAGGTGGTCGTGAGCGACATGAATGTAACCTCCTTGCTCGTCATCATAGCCGCAGTTGTTACTACCTCCAGCAATTGCGGGCCTCTTCTTTGCATTGGGTCCCACAAAGTAAACGTCTGGGTAGGAGTGGATCTCCGCCTGCTCCAGGGTGGTGAGCTGAGTGCGGTACAGTCTCAGAGCCTGATCAGGTGTGAGTGGGCCGCACACTTTGCTGCTGTTAACGCCGTTCCCGGCTCCAGAGGACTCAATGGAGCCCTTACTGGATTCATTGCTGTGGCAAATGAGCATGGCAGAAATGCGTTAATCAACAGCGTGAGTGGACATCGTCTCGCCTGTAACATTTTACCTAGTTAACATGCTCTGAGTCACTTGTCCATCTTTCTCACCTGTCCACACTGTGCTCTTTGGACAGGCTGGAGGCTAGGGCAGGTTTAGTGGGTGTCTCATGGGTGGTCCCACTGTTCAGTGTGGTTGCTGTGGTAATGGCGTTGACCTTGCGGTTGCTACTTGAGTCGTCATACAGGTACTTGACCTTTGAGGGGCCACCCCGGATGGTCACCTGATCCCTCATTACAGTCTTGTTACTGACAACCTATCGAAGAATGATGAGACGCAGACACAGAGGCAGAACAGGACTTTAGAAAACGCAGTTTGTAAACATCAGAGCAAATGGTTTACTTTGCTGTACAAAGAGAGAACAGCTTCCTGACTCAGGGTCTTACAAAAATGACTCAAAACTTCAATATTATCCTGTGTCAATTCAGCTCCACATATAAGACAGAGACTGCAACATTTTTAAATCCTGATTTAACAAGAAAAAAAGATTGTATTTGATGCAGATCAAAATATCAACACCCAACTGTAGAGTCTCAGGTGGAGAGAAATGAGCAGACGTCCACTTTGCAGTTGGTTAACCAGCACAACAGGATCCGGATCTTGTCTGACAGCAAATACTAATGCACAACACCCCCCTCCCCTTTTAAAACACATGCAAAACGACCCACATCCCCACCTACTTGTTTGTATACTTGCTTAGATGACAGATACCACTAATCTTTGGTTTAGTGCTGTCATAATCTTGCTATAAACATTTAGCTTCTAAATTACTCCTTAATTACTACAAATGGCAAACGCACACAAAATCAAGTTCTAAACAAAAGAAAGTGATCACACAATCACTATGCGATTTTTTTCCCCCCACCTTAACTATCCACAAACTTTACAGTGACAGTTCCACCTTTGCTTGTGGGTGAAGTGGGATGGGACAATAAGGAGTTTAAAGAAACCCTCTCGTGTCTCGCTGGAGAGAAGCTTCGTTTCAGCAACCCCAGGAATTCATTCCTCCTTGCTCTCTCTCTCTCTAGCGGAAAGAACGCTCCGCAAGATTATGGAGCGCAAGGGAAATGACGGTCATTAAAGTTGAATTATACTGTTAAACTCTAGAAGATGTGTGGCTGTTAAGACATGAACTCACCAAAGCCTTCGTACAAGGATTGAGACTGGAGAGGGATATACGCCGGCGCTTTGTGTCTGTCTCTCTTACACATGGACACTTTTTACTCTAAAGGCAGACTGATTTTGGGAAGATTGTTTTGTTTTTGTTTTTCTAGGAAAAGTGGGTGTTAATCATCCACAGAGAGAGGACTCAGCTGAGAGTGTGTTTTTGTACCAGGTTTGGGCTCTAAAAATAGAGCGGGAATGCGGGATGGGTTTCCATACATGTAACTATATAGTCTTAACTTATTACAACAGCTCTGCTGCTGACCCAGGGTCTCATGCAGCTGTTGTTCCAAAGTACATAGTGAATGTCATTGATCGAGCCCCTTCACCCAGACACATACACAAATATTGACATACATATCAAAGCTCTCCACAGAGCAGCGTCTGTGATGGATTACTCACTGACCCAGATGAAAAAAACAATAAAATTTAAATGTAAAAGGGCCCAAAATGGGAACAGAAATCAGAGTGTGTTGCACTTCTCTCACTCAGGTATTACAGAGGGTGTAGTCCCCTGTGTGTAAATCTGCATGGTGCAACAGATGGAGGAGAGCTAATCTCTTTGCTGCCACAGAAACACCTCAGTATCCTTTTCTCCTCTCTCTGAAGCTCACACGAGGTCGCACAACTGAACACACAAACCTCTGTCACAAACAAAGCAAATGTTGATATTATTCGTCTGTGATTTAGGTGACAGTCAGAACACGGCTATAAAAGGTGGGGGTTTGTGAATTAAACTTACTATAACAACGAGTACAATTTATTAAAGCAGATCAAGCCGTCATCTAACATAGAACAGGGTTGGCATCAGTTTATTGCTTTAATAGAGCATGAGGCTACTGTCTGAGCACTGAACACGCTGAACTGGGGCGAGTTACTGTCAGTCACATTCAGCGGAGGACAGTACCTCTGTGAGCGTGACACAAAATACAAAGGAAGAAGGATGGGGCTAGAACAGAAAACTAGGCCTAAACTCTGTGCAAGCCCACCGATGGAGGATTACACGAGGTAGGGGAAGGGGAGGAGAGGGGGGAGAATGCTGATTGGTGAGTTTGTTTGTGGGTCACATTTTCAAGCCCAATAAATCTTTACAATATATCAAACCAGCCTTTTTCATCTACTGACATGTAGGCCTGTGAACTATTGTTGTTTGTGTGTATGTGCATTTTATTTTACCATAGGGGGCGATTATAAGATCATATATATCCACCTAGGCTACAATACATAATTTCTATTTGTTAATAACCCTCCTTTAATGCAAACTTGCTGACAAGCTTAAAGTTGTTCCCTCACTATCTTTTGGGATGGATTAATAGAACCACAAAAAGTAATTTAAAGTTACATTAAGCACTGTAAACATGCATAACTGCAGGCAGACCTGCAGATTAAAATGGTTTGTGTCAAATTACGTATCCAAAAACTGATAAAAGCAAGATAAGTGCACTCTGTATTCACTTTAGCCGAGGAAACAAAATGGCTAATTCACCGAAGTTTCTCTGACGCAAACATCAAGAACTGCCGGGGCACCGAACTCTCATGCTCTAGGACAGTAAATGAGTCTTACTCACACAATGCTGTTAAATGAAGGGTATACAAAATTTACTGAAAGTCACATGTTGGAGATAAGGAAGGAGATAAGGTGTCCATCCTATGCAACCAGAACACAGTGGAAAGAAGGAGGAGGGGTACAAATGTGATGAACAGGAACAGGACTGGCAAGGGAATATCTCTCGGAGGAGCAGGAAGTCTAGAGACAGAGTGTGCTCCAGCACAGGAAATAGGGCTTAACTGGCTATGTGCGTATGCGTGCGTGTTTGTGTGTGAATACTTACTGTGTGTTTGGGCATTGGGGGTAGCCCCGACGGACTGTTTGTGTCTGCTTCGTCTTTCAGGATGTGGTCGGTCCTCATGTACGAGTCGTACAGACCGTCACCATGGCGTGCTGCAGGGACAACGACGAACAAAGTCAATCAGTGTGATTATGTGAGGCTATTAAATCTGCAGCAAACGTGCGCTCGGCGGTAAAAGCCCAGAACGATCCTCGAAGGTAATGTCAACAGAATGCAATTTAATTTTCTCCACAGACACGCACTATACTTGTTTGACCAAATCAGGCAATATCCTATTAATCATCTCATCAATCACACCAGCAGTTCCAGTTACCCTGATGCTAAAACAAATGGCACTGTACAACTGTACAAATCCCTTGAGCCACCTCAGCAAGGCATCTTGCATTACACAGATCTCTGTATACCCGTGGGGATGAATACGGTCTCCCACAACAGGCTAGCTCACCGGTGCTGTGAAAAGTCCACCATTATCAGATACATCACTGTATCTATTGTGTCCAATACATTGTGTCTAAGGCCAGTGCTCCAACCTGACCAGCTTACACGCGGCTTAGGGTCCCAGATCGCTAGCGCTGCAAGTGGTATTATTGGCCTAATGGGGGTAACAGATGCCTCTGTGACGACAGCATCTTTCCGTCTGCCCATCTGTCCATTCAGCCCAAATCATGTGGTGCACACACCAGGTGTGCTTGGAATTAGAGCTAATATAGAGGGATGCTTGTGCCTGTCATTCAATAGTGCTGTGTTTCACGCTCACCTCTTTGGCCTTGAGCCAAACATCTAATACGAGATGATATGGCCACAGTAGATGGAGGAGCAAAGCATTTGGGACTGTGGGTGGATGTCAATTACAAAAATGGCAATCCCCCATTGGCCAGCTGTTTACCGCAAAAGTCATCTAGCTTACGTGCTAGCCGATACACCAACTTATTAAAACTAACTGTGTAAAGTGCAGCTTGGAATCAGGGTGAGTAGCTCGTTAGCTGAAATTGTGGCGAGTTTGGCGTTCTCCCTCATGAGCCCCAGAGAGTACTGTAACCATGTGTAGGTGCGTCAGAGACTATGTTCCCAGCACAGGCTTTCTTCTGGACAGATTAGACCTGCTGCCTGGATACGCACGCATTAAACCTGCACAGCACTGCAAACAGTGGCATTAGGACTGCACACACAATACTAGCCAAGCACAGACTCCATTAGCCCTTAGCAAACTCCTAATCACTCAGTGGGTGCTCAGCGCTTTTTGTACAGAACCAGAATTTGTTGTCCAAGCAAAGCTTGAAAGGAAAAAAAAAAATAGAAGAGAAGAAACAGTGAGCAAACGCCTGTGTAACCCCAAACATCCAGCCCGCTATGTCCAGCTGGCGTTCAGCTCTCCCCACTATGAAAACCCTCCTCAGCACTGTAAAGGATAGAGAACAGGGTTCAGGCAAACAAACACAGCAGCTCATGTGCCATAAAACATGTGAGCGTGGCTGTGGTGGGGGGGAAAGGCTCAGCTTTTTGTCCTCTTCCTGGCATTCTGGACAAAGTGTGTACAGACCCAAGGTAAACCACAGGGTTCATATGACATAATGATGAGAGCCCTGTCACTTTTTCTTTCTTTCTTTCTTTACAATGTAGTAAACATGTTACACTAAAAAAAAGAAAACCCAAACAGGACATAAGCAAACAAAAATGATACCATTTACAGTGTCATAAAACAATAATAATGGTCACAGGACAAATTCCAAAACAGCTTCTTCAAAGGACGCCAACTGAGATGTCACAGCTTATCATCCCTTTGATAAAACAATAAAGGTTTACGAGAAAGATGAAAATAAGAAAATAACACCAAACTTCCTGGTGTGACAATTCAAAACCTTCTTAGATAACAGTCTTGTAACTGATAAGGGTGAGCAAAACTCAAAGAAAACGTGTTGTCTTTTGAGAAGCCCACGGCACTGTTACAGTAGTTTCATGTATACGTGCTCTATCCACGCAGACACGACGTGTCCACAAAGATACAAACCAGTTCTGCAGCTACTTGGATCGCATTTTTTTTTAAACCCAATCATATTCACCTCAAAATAAATCCTATTCACACGACCACGAGGAAGCAAACGTACAGATAAACGCTTTGCTTTGTTTTGGTTACCTGTTGCTATTGGGCCCTCTGGTTTCCTGCTTATTATCATCATGGTTGCAATTAATATTAGATGCCAGCATCCAGAGTGGGGGAAAAAAATCCGATTTAAAAAAAAAAGGAGAACAAAAGTTCAAACTAGCAAACTGAGCTACTAGTACTGAAAAGTCTGCTGTTGTAGTGTTTTGGTAGCAGTCCGCGTACCCGTTAGTTGTTGTGGTTTCGACTGAACTCGAGTTATTTTCCTTTCTGTATTAGCAAGCTTTCTTCCCAGTGTAAGCAGTAGTTTCTTCTTAGTTTTACTGTGTTTTCATGTGTTGCTCTAACACTGGTCTTGGCTAACATGGGCCAAGCTGCAATTTAAAAAAAAAAACGAACGGGCGATGGGGGTCGTTTCCCTCAGCTAACTAGCCAGCTAGCTCGCAGAGCCACGAAACACTCGTCCGCCGGAGAGCCGCTTGCTCCGATAGTTTGAGTCCAAATATCACAGCTCGGTGGTCTGACCCATGTGCCCCTCGCCTTTCTCTGACAGTACAATGAGTCGATCCAGAGCACCATTCCCGTGCCTATTCCTGGTAAGCTGGCTTGGTAGTTAGCAAACAAGAGCCCCCAGGATTTGTCCTCCTTCGGGACAGCTTTGGGGGGTGGGGGGTGCTTCGCTCGTCTTCGGGGATGGCTAGCCCAGAGCAGGCTAACTGTATTCACGCCTCATGTTTATACAGCATTAATAACCGGAGGAGAATCCCCGTCGCGTAAAAGCTTCACCTGAGGTCAGTGCAGTAAAGCTGCACTGTTAAATCCTTCTTCTGTGCGCTGCGAGTATCTTATTCGACGGTGCAGCTGTGTGTTGTTGCTAAGGGCGTCTTCACTGAGCTCAGAGTCAGCAGGCGAACGGAGGGAGGGAGCAGGGCGGCGCTTACAGGGCATCCAGACGGCCGGCAGAAGGGCGCCCTGCAGCGTCCACATGGGGCTCTGCAGAGGAGCAAACGGGAAAGTGGTCGAGCTTCT